>JAGGCA010002381.1:24520-37238 GCA_022876805.1 Osperalycus tenerphagus | reverse complement strand
GAAAGGTAGAGAAAGGCACATTGTCTACACAATTACAACTAGTCCAATACTTTCGGTATAGCGATGTAAAGCATCGCGAAAGTGCAGCGGTGCGATGGTCAGTCGAAGGCGTTCATTGTTAGACCACGTTAACGACTCCATTTAGGCACCATGCACGTCCCGCTGTCATGGTCATGATTTGTCTCTCACGCAGGTTTGTCTCTCACGTGCAGATCAACATGTTCCCAACGAGATACAATGAAAACGGAGCGGTCAGCTACCAACCAGCCACGTTCGCAGTTCACACAACCAGACACCAGCACGACTACTAACAGAGTTTCGCAACCAAGAAGGTCGCTGCAGTTGCCTAAGAAACAATTAACCATAGAGAAGAAAAGTAGTTCTGAGTCCGAAGTATCGACGGACGAGGAAGAGGAAGTGACCGCAACTCCAGCTAATTCTGTACCTGCTAGAAGAAATGTTCCGTCGTTAAGCCAAACCCGACAACCGTCATTTGATACACCTCATCGCAAAAATTCTGGATTAACTCGGTCAAGCTCAATGGAGATCTTGAAGCTCATCAAGACAAAAAGCAAGGGACACATTCTGGCCGCCTCAGCGATGGACGCTGTCGATGAAGACGAAGAAATCGAT
Source organism: Osperalycus tenerphagus (assembly GCA_022876805.1). NCBI lineage: Eukaryota > Metazoa > Arthropoda > Arachnida > Sarcoptiformes > Nematalycidae > Osperalycus > Osperalycus tenerphagus. Next base: position 36,605 of record JAGGCA010002381.1, on the reverse strand, counting down.
TCACTCTTGCAGGAGCTCGAGAACGAAGGCATCGACAACATTGATTGGGACGAGCTCGGATTGGATTACAGCGAAGTTAAGGGGATCGTCGATAAGGCGAAGGAGGACACGGACAGCTCCGAGGAGTCTGACGATGATGAGGGAACGCATCTGATTATCAATCAACAGCCCGTCAAGGCTGCTCAGAAGGAGGAATCTTCGGATGATGGGGAGGAAGACGAAGAGGAAGAAGAGTCAGATTGAGATTTGCTCAAGCATCCAGAAGAGGGAGATTCGAAACTAGACCATCGCATTTCGACTGACAAATAAACCAACTTTCATTTTTGTGATATGCTTAATGTATTTCGCGTTTCAAATATTGATATAACGACGGACGTTTTCCTAAACACAGGAAGTGCTCTCATTTCGTTTGTGTAATGTATTCGTGTTCGTTTGGCACTACTCTTAATCCTAACTGATCGCAAGTCGGGCCTCTAATTATAGTCTAAAAGTGCATATTAAAGCAATGAAAATTTCGTGAATAGTGTCGTTTCGATATAATCCGGATACAGAGTGTGTTTATGTTGTTTATATAACTACATGAAATGCCAGTTTGGCGTTCATCCGGACATACAATACTTCATGGGAAGAGCGGCTTCAGTTCGGGCTTCTTGTACGGCAGGCGCTTCGTTATCGATCGCGACCCGTTCGTGGCTCCGGGCGTTGGAACTCTTCGTGGCGTCAATGGACCACTGTGCACAGTCGCTCCTGCGGCGTATCTCACTCCCATCGACGGCTGACGATCGTTTGAAGGCGTAGTGCCTGCAAAGACGAACACAGTGAATCAAATTTGATTTCCAGGTCATTCAGCTACCATTCACTTACTGCGCTGCATGGCTTTCATTTGCTCGGCCATCGGTATCTTCTCTGTGTAGTTTGTCCAGAAGTCTTCTGGTATTTCGAACAGCGATTTCATCACAGCGATCTGCTTTCTATTCTCAGCGTGCATTTCTTCAATAGGCGGATCTTTCATTGAGTGGCCGACAACCGTTGGTCCGAACACCTTGAAAAGAATATAGTCAGATAAATATCTACTCGATTAATAAATACTTCACCACAGCCAAGTTGCTTGCTGACATTTTGCACTCGGGTGTCTGTGCGATGCGGTGCAGATGCAACATCAAGTAGGCCAGAGAGTCACGGTTGGCGGGTGGCATTTCGCTGACCGCTTGGTAAATCCACACATTCCTGTCATCAGGATCTTCTTTCTCTGGAGAGAATACAGAAAATGTAAAGTAACTCAGTCGCGCGTGTACACATTTCGACGGTCAACAAACCTGAGGCTTGGATGAAATCGCGCCACAGCTCATAAGTAATGAGAGGCTCATCCAAGTCGGCCAGGAACCTCTTGACAACGCCGCAGAGCGTGTGAATATCGACCAGTGATAGCCTCGGCATGCCGCCTTCCCCTTTGATGATGCGTCTGTAGAGCTCGTCGACGTCGCGCACCAGACCGGACACCCGATACAAGCCAGTCTCTCTTAAACCGCGCTTCTCGATCTCGGTGCAGCAGTGCACGATCAAGGCAGGGACGGCAGGCTTCATGTCACACTGAACAAAGGCACCAATCGTCGTGAATTTACCACTCCGTTTACCAGGAGGGGTAGCGAACGGAATACAGAGTGACGGGATGTCCCACTTGCACTCCGGATGGGCCACAGCAGAACACTCGCGACACGTGATGAACATCGAGCCGAACTTGATGCGCTCCTTGCACGGGCCACAAGTCATCGGCTTGAAATTGAGGAATAGGCGTTTCTGGATGAGTGAGTGCTTCCGGTCTTCGAGACGCTGCGGGCGGTACATATTGGACAGATCGTGGGTGACATGTCTCCGGAGAGTGCCGAATCGAGACGGGCTCGACGTCATCAGCTCGGGTGTGCTGGTCGTCATCGACACCAAAGGGCCTTCGGGAGCGGTGGTTGCAGCAGCATTGCTCTTCGAGCCGAGACAATCCCACTGAGTGTCTGTCGTGGGTCGATCGGGCGTGGGCTCTAAGGGGCTCCTGTTCTTGACGATAGTCGTTATCTGCTGGCTGTATCGCGTGTCGTGCACATCAGCGATCGCCACAACACCGCCACCATTGGAGGTACGCTTAGATGGCGATGTCGCTCTCGCCCCGCTACTCTTCCTGCGCTTACCGAGCGATGGGCGCATTTCGTTCTCCTCGTCAGTCTTGTCGTACTCCATTCCCGAGCAGTCCGACGGGTCTGACGAGTCGCGCTCGACCTCCTCCTCGCGAAGTGGCGATAATCGGTTGAGGTTGAGGCAGCTGAGTACGCGCTCTCTCGCGTCCGTGGTCTGAGCCTCGCGTGGGTCTTCGAGCAGCAGCTCGCGAATTGTGTTGAGCTGAGAAAGCGCTCGGTTGGCGAGTTCTTGAGCCTTCTTCTTTGCGCTCTCCTCTCTCTGCAGCGTCTCTCGCACCGTTTTCAGCACTCTGTTGGACGTCTTCAGTTCTTGTTCGAGTCGCACCACTTTGGACTCCATCTCGCGCGATCTTCGCTCTGCGTTGGCCCACTTTCGTCGGCACTCTTCCATGCTCCGTACTAACTCGACCATCTCGTCCTCATATCCGGCACTCAGCAGCGAGTTGGTCGCGCGACACAGGTCATCGAACTGTGCTGTCAGTGACAGCTTAGGGATGTTGTCGTTGGCCATATCTGGTTGCGGGACACGGAAGACGACTGGCAGCAGTTGGAAGTGAGGATATTCGAAGTGTTTTCTGTTAGCGCGATTCGTCGAATGTGCGCACGCGCTCAAAGGTACGACCCGATCCGTTATGTAGTCTGTTTTGTCGCGCGAAACACGAAACACAGGTCCAGTTCGAACCTTCCATTTTCATCAAAAATTCTGTTTTACGTAACACTGCACGTAGTCTATCGATCACCGATTATCGATACGTAATTAACGGAAGACAATTAAATGCGACACTGATGGGCAACGAAGGCGGCAAGTCGCCTGTCTCCGACTTCGTTCCACTGCCTGGTGACTCTTCATTCTCATCTTTCGGGTCACAATAACCACGTCGACGGTAATCATCGTCCAATTTGTGTACTAACCTATTTTCCCAACGTAACTACTCACTTGTCGAGTTTACATGGCAGATTATTTAATGATTAAAAGAAAAAATAATCGTCTGAATTATTTTTTTCACATGTAAACCAGGATTATATCCCGATTTACATGTGAAAAAAATAGTGTAAATAACCGCCTGGGTTATTTTTTCCTTTAATCCACTAAATAATCTTCCATATAAACTCGACAATAGACTCTGCTATAGAAAGTGATCAAATGTGAATTCTAATCATAGGTGACACTTAACCAACGTTGCACATGTGTTCCGATTAGGAACTTCCGAACTTTACACCTTCATTCTTGATGGGTAACTCGTTGGCCATTTATTGATCAAGTCATCACATCACATACAGAAATCAATTTAATTCATGTTTGCTCTGTGTAGCGAGGTCATGGAGTATTGAACATTTTCGAAGGACATGTTTGATGAATGTGACGTGGGATGAAATCAGTGAAGCGAGTTCGGTTCGACTGAAGCCCGAACTGAATCCATCATAGCACCGGACACCCAACTCATCTGTGCCAGCCGTGATGGTGGTGTCCGTGATGCTCATGGTGCCCGTGATCGTAGTGCCAGCCGTGGTGGTGGTGATAGTCGTGCGGCTGGTGATATTCGTGCTGCTGGTGACAGTGAATGGGGATCGGGATCGGAATCGGGTAACTGCAAGTACACCGAACGTAACGTTAGAGCAAGCTTAGCACATTGGATCAATTGACCATTCTGCTTACCTGTGACTGTATCCGTGATGTCCTTCGGTCTTGATGATGATGTTGCCTCCCTTCTTCCCCCAAACCTGGACTAGAGCACTCACGCAAAGCAGTAGCACCATCGTTAAAAATAAAAAATTCAAATTCATGTCGCTCGCTTGTCATTCAACTGAAGACATGTCGAAGAGTGGGGTTAGAAAAGCGCAAATTGCCAATTGGTGTGTCTTATATAACTTATATACCTTCTTTCTTATGCAATTTTTACACTCATTTACTTTTCACACTCAATTTGCTTCGAGCTGCTTGCCATTGAAAGTTGTGCCAGTCAAGAAACTGCTTGAGCCGATAAATAGAGCTAAAAATAGATCGAAGTTGTTGAGTGGACCAATTAACACGAATAAGTTATTTGAAGTAACGCGTCGTCAATCTGTATCGTCATCAGTGATACGCTGAGATAGGCAAACAGTGATCATAGACGATAAGGAAGATTTATGGTCTGAGTGGCACACAAAACGGCCATGCATCAATTATTTAATTGGACAGGTTAGTGTTTCGATGTGGTCGTGCTGCGAGTACTCTCACTCACACAGGTACCACTTGTACGTCCTCAGATTTCGATTTACCTGGCTAACTCAATTAGCTTTCACCATGTATTTGTATTTGTATTTAGTTAATTATATACAGATTGTTAGCTTAACTTAGCTTTGTAATCGCAAGTATTATACAGAGATTAAGTCTGCAGATTTCGAATTCAAGCTTATCGTCAGCAAATAAATACATAACAAAGCTTAGAGAAGGTTTTCAGAGACTTAATCTCGGCATAATACGTAGAGTGGAGCAGCAAATATTCAGTTATGAATCGATGTTGTTTACTCTCAATCGTTGTTATGAAAAACTAAACTCGACACTGTCTGTGGCAAGGGCCTGGCATGACTTTCCAAGTTCAGCAAACTTATTTATGCTCTTCACCTAACTAACTACATATTGCGCAGTTCATCTTATTCTGTGTGAGCAACTTGCTCAACCTGATTGCGTACACGTTTTGATCAGTGATGCGACAAAGCGGAACAATTCACTGTGATTAACAGTAAGAGTCATCGAAAGTTCCACGTGGAACCTATTAGGGATATTTATTTACATAAGTAGCGCGAAGAAATGTCTCGAATACTTCGATAATGCACGAAATAAATAACTATTTGAACGCTTTATCGGTCGAACATTGTAGGTGATTAACTGCACATCTCAGTACACATGTCATGTTTCTGTTATTAATTTTCCATTGAAGTAAACATTTCGTGCTGCTATACATTCATTCTTTCGGTCTTCTGAACTTAGGCGAACAGGTGGAATTGATTAGGCTTAATGAAATAATGAGATTTATATATTATGTAATCGCTAAGTAGCCAAAGTGAATCATGCTCGTGACTCCGCTCACGAGACAACAACATTCCTTATGATTGCTTCAAACAAACAGTTTGAACGCAAATGTGCCAATCATCTTCCAACAATGATCGATTAGAATTCAGCCAGCAGACAGAGTTGTGGACGACTCTGCCGGTAAGAATGTCACACAAACCGGACAAGTGGTATTTGAAGAAATTCAAACAGCGCTACAAGTTTGTCGAGTCGGTAAAAGCGTTCTTGAAGGGAAAAAATGTGAAGATAATTGGAAATGGGCATTGAATGACAGCTCGATATCGCCATCCTCATCCCTGTCATCATGCTCGATTGGACTCTCGTCAGCATTACTGGAAGAAAAGCAACCCGATGACATGGACGTTGAGCTTCTGGTCAACAAGCTGTAGGAGTTATCATTTGACGAGTGCGAGAGCAAAGAGAATGTCGGGACGACGCGGGGAGATGGAGAAGAGCGATCATCAACGGCAATCAGCAACGAGTGCAAGCAGCAAACCAGTGAAATGAGCAACACTACCATGGAGACTAGTTCGAGTCGCTAACTGATAGTCCAGTCATGAGTTTTCTCGCTAGTAGTGCGAATAAACTGAACTTATCTTGAGGCTTGAGTTGTGAATGGGCCGCTTGTTCGAACGTCGCGCGTTTGCTTTGCGTCACGTGGATTCCTGACCGTGCAGTGCACGAGTTCATCACCATCATCAACGAGTCCGCGATGAGTGGTGGCTGTCGATCGATCTATGTGAGCGCGTCATGCAATCGTTATCCGCACTGTCTCGATTGGCGCGGTCCTTTCATTGTTTTCGCCTGCTCCAACTCGATTGCCGTCTACGATCAGAAGCGGAACAGAATCGAGGCCATCTTGAACGAGCATCGACAGCAGGTCAACTGCGTCCGATGGTTGCGTTCATGGCGCGCGGAATCAAACGAAACCGATATGTTGGTCTCGTCGTCCGCCGACAAGTCGGCCGTCATCTGGAAACGAGAATCGCAACGCGAAGCATCACAATTTGTGCCACTCTTCAAATTGATTGGCCACCAAGATTCCGTTATTTGCGCTTTCACCATCGATATCAGTAATTGCACTGGTCAACATCTACTCACAGTGACGTCTTCTAACGATTCGAGCGTCCGATTCTGGAAGAATGACGAGCAAGTGGCCGAGTTGAAGACGGACAATTTTGTCTTGGACATAGCGCTCGTCAAGCACGATTCGTTGTTGCCCGCCGACCGCATGCTGGTAGTGCTGGCAGGCGCTGATCAATTCGTGCATCTGTACGCGTTCAGCGAGCCTGACCACACCGTCACTCCTCTCATCAAGTTGAGCGGCCACCAGGACTGGATCCGAGCGGTCGACTGTGTCGTGCAGTGCTCATCATTCTCAGACTTCGATCCCTATCTATTTGTCGCCGCATCACAGGACTGTTTCATTCGTGTTTGGAAAGTGACGAGAACGCAGAAAACTGTTCCGGAAATAAACGAGAAGTTGTTTGCTTTGGATGAGACATACACATATTTGATCACACTCGAGACTGTCCTCGCAGGTGCGTTTTGATTTTACGAAATAGTCTCGCATTTTGCGATTCAAATGGCACATTACGGTGTCGCCGAACTGCCCGCACCACGATGCCGGCATGAATCGTATTCGATTATTTTGTTTCGATTGTTTACATAGTTACTCATTTCACTCAATTCTACTTATTTGCTTGAACAGGTCACGAAGGATGGGTGTATGATATCAAATGGTTTCAATCATCATCTTCCAGCTCGTCATCACCTTTGCAACTGTTATCGGCATCGATAGACAAGACGATGATTATCTGGGAACAAGCATCGACATGCGGCCAACAGGGTGACGACCTGTGGTTAGAAAAAGTGCGTGTCGGTGAAGTTGGTGGTAATACTCTGGGATTTTTTGGATGTTGCTTCGCGCCCGATGGCCAGTCAATTATCGGTTATTCGTTTAATGGTGCTTTCCACTTGTGGCACTGCAAACCGCCAGCGAGTAATATTTGGGAGCCCGGAATTGTAATCAGTGGTCACTTCGACTGTGTAACTGATATCGCTTGGGAACGAAACGGTTGCTACTTGTTGAGCTGTTCACTCGATCAATCGACACGTCTTCACGCTCCTTGGATGCTACCCGATTCGCGTTCACATTCGTGGCACGAGGTCGCGCGTCCCCAAATTCACGGATACGAGATGAATTGTATTGCGCCTATCAACGCGCTTCAGTTTGTTTCAGGTGCAGATGAGAAAGTACTGCGTGTGTTTAGTGCGACAAAGTGCTTCGTGGAAAGTATAAATTGCATTTCTGGCTGTGAAATTGATGCGGGCCTTGTTAGTGGCGATGAATTGGCTCAGTTCGCGAGTGTTCCGGTGCTCGGTCTCTCGAATCGTGCCATTTACAACGTTGACGAAGCTGATGGAGAAAAAGGTGATCATGACACTGGTTTCAAACCAGTCGCTTTAACTGAACCAGCAACAGAAGAAACACTTTTGCAAAATACTCTCTGGCCGGAGTCGCAGAAGCTTTATGGTCATGGCTTCGAGATATTCGCGGTGGCCACCAATCACGCTGGTACTCTCATTGCGTCCGCATGCAAGGCTTCCAAGGAGGAGCACGCATCCATTATTCTGTGGTCGGTCAACGAATGGAAGCAGGTCGCCATCTTGCTATCACATCAGTTAACCGTTACTCAGATTCGATTTTCACCGGACGATAAGTTTATCTTGTCCGTGTCGAGAGATCGAACTTGGAGCTTGTTTCAGAAGGACGGCGATAGCTACCAGCGAGTGGCTTTCAGCGACAAACGAACTGGAATTCACACGAGAATCATTTGGGATTGCAGCTGGACGTGCGACAGTCGTTATTTCTTTACAGGCTCGCGAGATAAAACTCTTGTCGTTTGGAGAATAGGCAGCGAGGTGAACGAAAAGACGGCATCATGTCTCGGTTTTGTCTCGCCGTGCAAGGATCACATTCTCACCGCTGATGACGAGATAACTACGTTTGACACTGCACCTGTCCTCTTTGACATGGACAAGCATGTCATTGCAATCGGTCTCGCAAATGGTAATGTTTATATCTACGAATGCAGTTTAAGTAGCGGATGGACGAGGCTTTTGACGATTGATAAATGGTGAGACATGCTTACATTTAACTAGTAAATATTCTCATCTAATTTGCTTGCTTGTTCTCTGTGTAGCCATGATCTACCTGTAAAGCGGTTGCGGTTCTCACCGCGTGTCATCATCGTCGACGAACATTGTCAAAAGAGAAGGTCTTTGCTGGCGACTTGTGGTAGCGATAAAATCGTTCGCATTCATCAACTCGACTTGTGACCACGCGTCTTTAATTACATAAGTGATTACAGTGATGATCATGTGGTGGGATTTCTCACCTAGCTAGTTATATCCATAAGATTACGGCATAATGTATTTTATGCTGGCAGTGATGGCTTAATTTCGCAAGCAGTGTGACCTTGCCTTGATGCTTGATGCATCATAAATTTATTGATATCTCGACAACACCAACATATTTGCACACATTAAATTCCACTTGTAATTTCTATCCCGATTCCTTATTTCCAAGACATGACACTATTTACGGCACAAACACGAAAATCCAAGCCTTTGGTAAATGAAGAAGCGAAGCGAAGTGTCATTGGGAAAAAAATTCACTGATATGCGTCAACACCAGACCAGTTATTGGTTTATTTCTTTGCGTGTATATTCTGGAGCAAGTGGTCACCATTGACGAGTGACCAGCAGCAGGTTGTCAGGCTGACGGCCGTCATTAGATATGAGTCGCATACGTAGTTGCGATCAGGCTTCGGTCTGGTTCTGGTCACTCGTTTCGCGCGCGCTTTGATCTGACACTAATCTACGTCGATCACTATCACGCGTGTGTAGAACGACGGATAGAATATAATCATTCCTGATGGACCGCTACCAAGGTTCCGTTACGTTATCGTCTCATCACTTCCGCTCGTCTGACCGGCACCAGTTCCCAGTCTAGGTGGGCCGGTAATGGAACTGTTTGCGTTCAACACGAAGCACCTCCTGCTGGCCATCTCGCTGATTGTCGTTCATGTCATTCACAAACTGACATCGCTCGCCTATGGACAGGCACACAGTGAGTCACCTTTCTCTATTCGTTGGCATTTCGTTACCAAGACTCGATGCCCACCTGACTCGTTGTTGCTTACTGTTTGCAGTCTACGCGAGCACCGACAACGAGCTGGTCTTCGATCACCTGGTCGACGAAGGACGTGCGCCTGATGGCATTCCGACACCTGTCTCGAACTCGATTCGCTTCCTGCCTTCGATTCTCGACTTGAACGAACAGTAAGTGTGCACCACTAATCACTACTCGTTTATGTATTGACCGGTCTGTGTTGCAGTCCGATCGGCATCCCGTTCGTGTCGCGCGTGCTAGTCGAGAACCTGCACGACGATGCCGTCCACATGCTCTCCATCTCGGGCAACACGGTGCACTTTCACTGCTCTTTCTTCGATGAGAAGGCGAGTGACCACTGCCCTGGGGCCCTTCTCGCGGTCTCATCTCTCCATTTGTCTCCCTCGCAGGTGGTGCAACCGTACTCCAACACGTCGTTCGAGGTCGTCTTCCTGGCGCGCCAGGAGGGGTCTGTCAACAACACGCTTTTCATTCACACGTCTCTCGGCTCGTTCAAGTATCGCGTCTCGGCCGTCGGTATTTCGAACCCGTATAGACTGCGCCCGTTTGTCGGTGCGCGAGTTCCCATCAATTCGAGCTTCGCACCTTTCATCCATCTCTATAATCCTCACAGCTCAACCTTGCAGGTGATGTCGTTGTAGTGTCGCAATTTCGTGTTTCATACCGCATGTCTTTTCTCGTTCTACAGTTAACCGAAATGTACACTACGGGCGGCGGTTTACATCTCGAGGTAAGAAGTACAAAATTATCCTCACTATCTCCACACCCTCGTGGTAGGTGAGGCCGTTATGGAGTTATCACAGCCTGTATATCTTACGTAGTTGCCGAATGGTGACTCGGAAGCGTCGAAGGATATCTGGCAAATTCCTCCGTTCGAGACGAAGACCATCATGCGAGCGAACTTTTTAGCAAGATCTGAAAAGAACCATACAGCCTACATTCGCATCAAGACCAACTCGACGGAACGCGACTTTCTCATTGTGCCAGTCGAAGTAGAAGTGTCGTCGTCACCTGGTATCTACACACCGGTCGATTTGCTTGATTTCGGTTTCGTCCGCATTTACGACGAGCCAAAGACGATTCCATTGGAGATTCTCAATTCGGGCTCGAAGCACATCACCATTCAAAACGTGATCGGAACGCCGGTGAATGATGCGCTTCACATTGACTTCACGCCTCCGGTGCGAGTTGCGCCCGATATCTTTCATCCTGTCGAAGTCGCTCAACTGACGCTGCACCCGTCAAGGGTCAAGCAGTGCTCGAAACAGTGTAGCGGGAAGGTCGTCGTCAAGTCGAAGAATAACCAATACAAGCTCACCATTCCGTACCAGTTTCAGGTGAGCACGACACCACTGTTTTCCCGTTGCCAGCGATCTGACGTACCTGTCGCTTGCGTAATCTGTGATGCAGGTGTTCAGTGGCTATCTCAAATGGAATGAAACTCAGACGAAATTTTCAATCAGCACTACGTCACAATCCGAACAGAGATCTCTGGCAATAGGCAATTATTTCAATTTCTCGATTATGATCCATTCTGTTTCGTTGCCGGATGAAGCGAAGCCTTATTTTAGAATACGGACAAAGTATTCTGTAAGTATTGCACAATTGCGTAGTCAAGCAGTTCGCTTTCCCTAACATTACTAAGCGACCGATTCGGTTTGCAGATGAACTCGCCGGACGCACTCGTGTTGAAAGCGAACCAGAGCGAGTCGATCGTGAAAATCACGTTCACTCCGTCAAAGCAGCTCACTCACCTGCATACGCATTTCCGCCTTCACACTAACGCGAGTCATTTCGACATACCTCTCGACGCGTACAGCGGCAAACTCGATTTGGTTATACCTAAGTCGACCCACCAAACAGTGCTCGATTTTGGTGTCATAGGAATTGGTGAGAAGAAGTCGATGACGTTCGCCGTCATCAATAACAATCCAGGCAAGTTTCAAGTTTTCGCATATTTCAGCTGCATGATTAGCTAACAGTTAAGTGAATTTTAATTCTTTTTTAGTGGCGGTTAAAATCAGGCACTGGGGATGCAACATTAGCAAGACTTCAGTGGAGTTCGTCGGTGTTGACGAGGGCAACGCGACTGACATCGCTGGCAAGACGGACTTCAGCGACCTGCGGACGAGGCCGCTTCAGCACAGTTTGAGTCCCAAACATTACGGTGTGTTCACTTTGCATTTGATGGGCTTCGAAGACGAAGGAGTTTTTTTCGGTGAAACGTGGGTCGAAACGCCGTTCGAGAAGCTGAAGATCCCGTTCACGTTGCGAGCTGTTGATGGCAGCCTTTCTGTTGATAAAGTAGTGATCTCCAATTGTTTTCCTGGTCGTCTCTCGTCACAGAGCGTCAATCTAGTGAGTTCGTTTACACAGAATTTGGAACTGAAGTTAGCTCAAGTATCGTCGTCGGACCAGCGTTTCACGTTCGAAGCAACGCAAAAGGAGGTAAAACCAGGCGAGAATATTGTTGGCAAATTGTATTTCGATCCAGGCAAGACGTGCGCTAAACAGTGCTACACTGGACTTGGCACGTCCAAGGAGGTCGGTCATCTGTGGCTTCTCGGTCTAGGCCTCCATCCCGATACAGGCTACATTGATAAGGAACTTCACAAGCTGTTTTATAGTCGATACACCACTATGGACGTC
>JAGGCA010002381.1:8597-20044 GCA_022876805.1 Osperalycus tenerphagus | reverse complement strand
ATTTCTATCTATGTGAGGCTCACTCACATTCACTCGCCCTATATTACTTAATATGACTAGACGGCAATTGAGACGAGCTTGACTCGGGATCTTCCTCCTCTTCGGGTTCTTGACGTTTATCCGGTCGAGTCGAGTTCGTGATCAGCGTTTTGCCGGTCTCGTTCGCTACACGTCTGGCCACTGCCTTGGGTGTGAAGCCGCGCATGTTGTGTGCGACCAGTGCAACATTACCAGCAGCGTAAATGGCATCGCGACTTGCGTCGCTAGCGGCCTGTCCATACTTCATGTGCACTACCTCGATGGTCTCGTCAGCGACACGTTTGGCCAAAAGTTTTGTGTTTTCTGTGAGTCCGTTGCACACAGTTCCAAACGCACTCAACCCACCCGCAGTGACCATTAGCACGTCTTCGACCACGTTCGATGCACTCTGCTCGCCACGACCAGTAACTGATGCTACCAGTCTGGTGCCGTGACTCCTGATGTGTGGGGCCAGAAACCCGCCAATCCTTTGCGTGCCCAACCCGACCAACTCAACGGCCTTCGCGGTGACGGAAGATGCGCTCTGTGCGGCGACACGAACACCCTTCAGTCCCGCGATCACCACCGGATCGATCTCCTTTCTTTCTCTCGAATTCGCTACCGCGTGGGACCTCTTCAAACGAGTTGCTCCAGCGGCGAGCAGGTGGTCGGCAATCTTCGTGCCCTTGTCGAGACCCACATTGAGCATCATCGCGCCGTTCACCAGCCCCTGTCCGATTCGCTCTGCCATCCGGCTGCTGGACACTGTTTCGGGTCCGAAAATTTCATCGTAGCTGGGCGGTGGACCGGAAGTCGGAAGAGCGACCGTCTCATTGGTGCCACTCAGCGCAAGTTGCTTGAGTCCCGCAAAATCGACAGGAATGGCGCTCCACCAACTCGGTTCGTCCCGAATGTTGGCAAACTGGCCGAGCACAGCCTGCACTTGTTCGAGAGTTGCATCATCATGGAGCACGATGACAGAGTGTGCATCGTCCCGATCGCCGTCCGGCAAGACCAACGAACCAGGATGAGCACGACATCGAAAGATGACTGACCTGCGCGCGTCGAGACCGAAGAATCGCGATCCGCACTTGACAATGGCCAGTCGCTCGTCTTCTTGTCCCAGTCCTGATCCTGGTCCTGGTCTCTCGCAGAACACTCTCAGTGCACAGCCGATCTGTAAATCGACGAGATGGTGAAGGTGCTCCGACAAGTTGAAGATGAACGTGTACAGATCGACGGACTCGATGGTGAGCATCTCATCCACTTCCGTGATCGAGGCCATCCTGAGCCTGCACTGAGTTCTTGTCAGCAGTTCATTGTTGAGAATTTGAATCAGTCAGTCATGACTCACTCCGATCCTGCCATCTGTCGACGCTACTTTGCGTTCGTTCATCCGGCCGATACGGGCGTCGTTCGGGTCCGGATCATCTATTACCAGGTTCCTCATTCCTCGTTCATCAGATTGGCACTGATGGACAGCGAAGGCAGAAAGATCATCGTTTGTGACAACGGGACGGGGGTGAGTCGAGCACTGATGCTCGGTGATCACTGATCACTGATCACTGATTGTCCGTCCAGTTCGTCAAGTGTGGTTATGCCGGCTCCTCGGGCTCCAACTTCCCTCTGCACACATTCCCGTCCATCGTCGGGAGACCAATCATTCGTGCCGCCAACCGCATTGATGACATAGAGGTGAAGGTACGTCTGCCATCCGTTTGGAGTGTGTCGTTTTCTGTCTCGCTTACCGCTTATCGCATCGCTTTCTTTCCATCATCCATTTTTTCTCCAACTCGATCCCGATCTCAATCTGAACTTCGCCTCTCGCCTTTCGTTTCGCTTTGCCTCCACTCAGGAAATGATCATCAACAGTGTAAGGCGTTCGTGTCGCGTCTTCAACTCCTCACTGCTTCATCTAATCTCATTTGTCTTTTCTCCATCCAGGATCTGATGGTCGGTGACGAGGCCAACAAGCTTCGTTCGCTTCTAGAACTGTCCTACCCAATGGAGAACGGCATCGTTCGCAACTGGGACGACATGTGCCATGTGTGGGACTACACGTTCTACTCGCGCATGAAGATCGATCCGGCAGAGTGCAAGATTCTGCTCACCGAGCCGCCCATGAACCCCATCAACAACAGGAAGCGCATGTTCGAGGTCATGTTCGAGAAGTATGGGTTCCACTCAGCATACATCGCTATTCAGGCAGTTCTCACGCTCTACGCGCAAGGTGAGCATAGCAACCGAAGCTGTCACTTCGCCCCTTTAACGAGTCTATCATCAATCTTTGCAGGTCTGCTGACCGGTGTCGTGGTGGACATTGGTGATGGCGTCACGCACATCTGTCCTGTCTATGAGGGCTACGCTCTGCCGCATCTGACGAAGCGTCTCGACATCGCCGGCCGGGACATCACACGATATCTGATCAAACTGCTTCTGCTTCGAGGATACGCGTTCAACCACACGGCCGATTTCGAAACGGTGCGAATGCTGAAGGAAAAGCTGTGCTACTGTGCTTACAACGTGGAGCAGGACCAGCGGCTGGCTACCGAGACAACCTACTTGACCGAGACGTATACAGTGAGACGGTTTTCTTGCCGCATCTCACTCATTGCGCTAATATTGCTTCAATTTCATTTTCAATTAGCTGCCGGATGGTCGCATCATAAAGTTGAGTGGCGAGCGTTTCGAGGCGCCTGAAGCGCTTTTCCAACCTCACCTAATCAACGTGGAAGGCCAGGGCATCGCTGAGCTGCTCTTTTCAACCATCCACAGTGCAGACATGGATATCCGGAGTGATCTCTACAAGCATATTGTTCTGAGCGGCGGATCGACCATGTACCCCGGACTGCCGTCACGACTCGAGCGCGAACTCAAACAGCTTTACCTGGAGCGCGTGCTGAAGGGCGATGTCGACAAGCTGCAGAAGTTCAAGATCCGCATCGAAGACCCGCCCCGGCGTAAGGACATGGTCTTCATTGGTGGTGCTGTGCTGGCTGAGGTCATGAAGGACAAGACACAGTTCTGGCTGTCTCGTCAACAATATCAAGAGCAGGGCATCAATCGTCTAATGGAAACGAAATACGGGGCTGGTCCCAAACACAATGCCAATCACGACTAATATTGCAAGCGCTGAACACGCGGAAGTCTGAAGTCGCAAAATTTAAGTTTTTAATTTATATGTAACTAGAGGTATTGTAATAAATTTGAATTCATACTGACGAGAGTGCGTGCATGTATTGCACGTGCCATGAAGTCTTCATGAGGACAACTGGTTGAGCACAACGATGGACGATTCGGCGAACGTCATAATGCAGCTCGCAGGATCGCAGGATCGCAGATCGCCGCAGGTTTCGTATCGTTTTCGTTTATTAGGCAGTCGCCAAAAATACATCTTTGATAACCCAATTTGCAATACAATCAATCATCTATAGATATCGTGCTTGGTTGAACATTTAACGGTTAGAAAAGACCCCGTCGAGACGCATTGCGCTTGCATATCGAGGTTCGTGGTCGAACGTTGACGGTTGACGGTTGACGGTTGAAGTGCTTCACGATTCATCCTTCACACAATTCACGATCATCATCATCATCTTTTGCGTTATCATGATTTCGGGTCTTGGCCAACAAGTGACACTTGAAACCGACTGTAAATAAGCTTGATTTGGCTATACTACCAAAATTAATAGGAATAATTGGCAAGAAACATTGGCAAGAAAAACAAATTCCAATCAAATCAAATGGTAAGCTTCCTAATTCCGGATAAGGTTAAATTATAAACTATAAGAAAGAAAGGACCCCGGAAAACGACGAAAACGGCCAGAATAATAAAAGTAATGCAGCACTGTTGATGTGGATGTCCAATTGAGACAATTGAGACAAGCTCACCAGAGTGAAGAAAAAAACGTAAATCGCAATTTCGTTACCCGTCGATTCGATATATTCTGATCGGTACGGTAAGGTAAGGTTCAGCTTCAGTTCGGTTCATGTTTTCTCTGTTCAGTCCAGTTCCTCGGTGTTCTCTTTTTGCTGCTCTTCTGGTTCAGGTGATTCGGTGCCTGGTGAGTGTTGCTGTTCGCTGTTGTTCGTCTGAACAGTTTCCTGTTGTTCCGGACACGACTGCTGATTGTTCTGCTTCTGCCTGCGACTCGATGGACCGCCGGGATGTGGACCGCAGCGACTCATCATGGCTCTGATCTGTCGCTGCGCCGCTTGCGTGCTGATGAAGTCGCCGATGATATGAACAGAGGTCTCTTCATCACCACCTTGACCCTCCTCGGGCAACTTGATCACCGCGTGCGTCATTCTCTGCAGTTCACGCACCGTTTGGCCACCCTTGCCGATGATGCGACCCACTTGCGGTGAAGGAACTAAGATCTCAACACGCAGAGTCGGTTCTTGAGGACCAGCCATGCCCTCATAGCCAACCTTCCTGAAGATCATGAACTGCGCTTTCCACTGAGCTTCTGGTGTGCCGATTATGGTCACCTTCCGTTCACCTGTGGCTTGCGGCTGAGGTTCGTCCTTTCCCGGCTGAGAGACCTTCGACATGGAGACGAGAGCAGCAAAAGGGTGAGAAATATCGGAGGTCACTTTGGGGATTCAGTATTCAGACTACACCTCACTCACCTTTATGGTAGCACCAGAGGAGCTGATCATGTCCCGAATTGTGCTCCCTCCAGTTCCGATAATGGCACCGACAGCGGAATTTGGTATGTAGAGAAAAACGACTTCTTTTTGCACTTCAGCAAGGCCTGCGAGAGGAGGCGCAGCGGGCGGAGGAGCAGGTGGTGTGACGGATCCCGCTGCCGGGCCTACCGCGTGGTACATGGTCGGAGGTAGATAGCTGGGTGGTGCGCCGTACACCCCGGGCAGTGGCGCGGGACCGACCTGCATGTTCCTAGAAGGCGGATAGGCCGGCGTTCCGAGAGTGGACATCATGGCCATCGGGTGCAGACCCGGGAACATGAGAGCCTGCGGTGCCATGGCCGCTAGGTCGGATTCGTACCTAAATATGAATTTAATGCAATACCAAATTTAGCAATATTAGCAATTCGGTGTACGTACGACTGTCGCAGCTTTGAACTGATCAACTGTTCCGCTCTGCAGATGTTATCCACGTTGCCCTTGATCGTGATGATTCTCTCCAAATTGAAGCTGTTCACGTCGTGAATGCTGGTCGAGACAGTGATTTTCGTCTCGGTCTGTTCCATGATCCTTTTGATCGTAGTGCCGCTCTTGCCAATAATCCTCCCGATCAGGTTATTATGTGCCAATATCTTCAACGGGATTTCGCCGCGGCTCGTGTTATTAGCTTCTTCCTGCATCACTTCGAGGATCTTCTTGCATGCGGTTGAGCAATTCTCAGGATTCCCATAAATAGTAATGACTTTCTCCGGTTGTCCGGCATTCTCTTTGCGGTGTACCTGTGAAGAGTTGATGAAATAAGTATGTGCAATGCGAACACGTAGCGACTAGTTGAGCGATTGTGATCGCTATGTACTTGTCGGTACATATTCTTCACTCACATCGACCCGAGCGCGTGACTGCTGCGTAATTTGTCTGATGGTACCACCCGAACGGCCAATTATCGCACCGACCATGTCGCTCAGAACTAGAATGCTGTTGACAAAAAGCCGGTACAGATGATCAGGTCAATGACAGGAGGCGACCGCGACTGATGGTCACCGGTCATCGATCACCTGATAATTGGCAGAGTTGTTGATGGTCACTCACCGGAGAGGGAAATCAGTTGGCCGACAAGCTGCCGCTGACCCTGAGTAGCTTTGATGCCGGAATGCATTTCGACCGCGACTACCCTGACGGCCGGATCGACCGTTCCCGTCCCCGTTGCCGTGTCCATTGCCGTTGCCATTCCCGTTTCCGTTTCCGTTACCATTGCCGTTGTCGACACTGTGCATGGAGTGGGACGCGTCACGCGTCACAAGGAGAAGGCGCACAGAAGAAGCGACAAGTTAGCGAGTTGGCTACTTACTAGTTCATATTGGTTGCGAACTCACGTTTCATCTTCAGGCACTGAGTCGACTACTTGAGATGCCATCAAATCAAAGCCTACGAACAGAGTGAGAGAGAGAGGAGTAGAAGAGCTCGCACGCGACCGGACCAGGACCACTCGCACGGACCCAGACAGCGGACAACCAACATGGGAAACGGAATGAATGGGCACAGAGTGTGCTGTGTGCCGAGTGTGCTGAGACCCAGACGAGTTCACTGCGATGCGAGTGATGTGCAATGCGAGATGCTCTACGACGATGCTCGATGCTCGATGTCTGATCGCCGGATACTGACGCACATTAGGGGCGCGGCCAACAGGCGACGACGCGCCACTTTCAACCTCCTCGTCTCTTCTTCTGACCTCAATGTCGCTCACTCTGATGACGCGGCGAGTGCTCTACGTTAGCGCTGGTTCACATCTAATGTCATACTCGCACTCCATGCACTTTCCTCGTCAATTGATTGATTGACCGATTCAGCGATCACCTCAATGTTCCACGTGCCCGACACTACAATCGACATCTATGCAACTAACAAGCACATCCACTTATGTGTTTCTTCAATAACGAACATTCCATGCTATTTATTGCCAACGGAAATAGCTATGACAAATACGCATTTAATACGTATGTATGTACTTATTAAATATTATTGGTGTGTGTGATGAAACTCAAGTTGTGCACATGAACACAACACATCTGAAATAGCAAAAACAATGCCGAGTAATAATTTGTCATGATCCCGAAACTGCACTGAGACCGCACTTCTATTTTGTATAATTTTAAGATTGGAAAAATTTTCTCACAAATTCGATCTCGTAAATACGCATGTAAACGTGAGACTATTCTACTCAAATATATGTAGATGCACGCAATCTCAATAGTTCAGTTAGTTTACTAACTGAACCAACGTTTCAAATGCCGCTTCATGTGTCCACGTAGTAGTAGAACGATTCTCAATTGCTGATAAGTGGCTTACGTAACTAATTGCCTTTATCATTGAGTAGGTTGAAGACGCTACCTACTCGAAGACGATTTGCCAATGAATGATGTGATAAAATTGGCGAAATTTCTCGTACAGATATGGTGTGCAATAGAGTGTACATGACATTTTAACGCAAATACTAATGAATACTCACAGTTAGCTACATGCTGTGGAAATTTCAAAACTTTCAAGCTCGTCAGTGTACGAAACAAAGAAGTAAGTAACCGATTTAACGTGAGGTACCGTTCAACCAACATGCATTTGATATCGCATTCGTTAATGAATGAGGAGAAAACTTTGAGGCGCGCCTATGACCTTGCAAAAATGTTGAAAAACAACAGTTGCGGGCATCACGTTTTGATTGCGTCCCTGAAGCGGGGTCAAAGATGACTATGATTTTATTTCGCTCTTCATGTGCTTAGAGTCGATAGTGTTAACGTGTGCCGTCATTTACCTGTGCAATCGGCACTCAGATGTGTCGGTCATTGCCGTTTGCTCGACGCGCGATCAATTAGTTGGGCAATGAATAGCAACGCCAAATTGAAATTGAAATGGAAATTATTATTTTGCGTCATCTCACCTTATTTTATCCTTCGAGGAAAACAGCATGAACATGTGGAAATGGTGCTGGATTGGAACAGCAGAAGCTCGACGAGGTTGATGCAGCGACAACAGATCCGAAGTGTCCCTGTCACAGAAGAAACGAGATATGATCCGAAAGGTTACTTCACGGCACGACGAGGAATCGGATCTCTCCTTGCCGCATGCATTCGGCGCACCACCATCACCGCACTCCACTCACCTATGTGGGTCTAATGAGCGACAATCACGTCTCGTATTTCGCAATGATCGCTATTCCTACATTTCTGTTCTATTCTGAATGTCGAGAGGGTTTTGGCTTCGTGAATAACAAACAAAGACACCTGAGGCACTCTCTCTCTCTCTCTCACTCGTTCGCGGCTCCAAATTCGATGCCTGGTGCATCGCGCTTCTGAATTGAGAGCACGGATGAAGAGCATCGCTGACGTCAGACCGTCGGTTCAGGGGAATTAACTAACTCTCTCCAGGTCACATTCGTGCTGTGTGCCGTTCTAGGTACTCTCATCTCGAGCTTCTCAGGACACTGTTCGTGATGTAGTTGATAGACCAAAAGACAATTGCCAGTCACGGTTTGTGGCTCTGTTTTTCCTCATTTCCTGAGTATCATCATTTTAAAGTGCACAAAACATGAAACTTTCGCTGTTTCAGAATTACAAAATTCCGATTTCTCATCTCGGGTTTTTAGTTACACGATGACGAGAGATGCTCTCAGGTGGACAACATCCGGTGGTGTTCATTCATGGTCGCATCCGAAACAACATTGCAGCGTTGTCATTTAATAAAGGCAAATGTTTTCAACACAATGCCTGTATCTGATTTCTAATTACTAATTGATGCGATCTCGGGTGTCAGGGCCCAGAGATTTGGTGCACAACAGGACGGCGCGCATCACGTACGTGAGCAGTCGTGAGCAAATTCGAAGCAAATAATCAGATAGAAGCGATGGCAACGCAAGACGTGGATCGCGACGTCGATTCGTAATGAGATTGAAGCTTGACTACTTGTTTTTCAGTAACATAAAAGTTCACTTAAAGGCGCGATGCACGAGCATCGAGCATCGAGCATCGAGCATCGAGCATCGAGCATCGAGCATCGAGCATCGCGCATCGAGCATCTCGTCGCATCGAGCATCTCGTCGATCCTCGTTGAGAGCGATGTTCTATAAATAGCGATCGCGTCCTCCTGACATTTCCCTAGTTTCCGAATATAGCATTCGCGCTCGACCAACTCTACATCGGTGGCGAGCGGTACTGAGCAAATCGATGCTGATGCGCGTCACACGAGATCGGGCTCGAATTGCACGCGGCAAACTTTGCGCCATCCCGACTACGATGTGCTCACCGATGTCTGTCAGGAGAGACATCAACTGATTTATCGATCCAGGCAATGATACACCGATTATGCAACTTTATCTATACATTCCCTGTCTGTCGGCGCATTACATAGGTGAACTTGTATCGATAGCGTTAGTGCACCAATGCAAAACTATGCTTTTTCAAATATGCACCATTATCAAGGTTTTAAATTCCACAAAAAATTCAACTTCAAATCCGTGCTAAAACGGGTTTAAAATTTAAAAACAATTTTTGGTCAAATTCTGAGATCTACACGCTTTAAATTTCCCAACATGCAATCTTCACGTAATCGCTCTGTATATCTGTCAGTCAACACGATTACGGAAGCAAATCGGGACCGATTGCGACCAAATTTGACACATAGGTACGGGGAAGGGAGTCAATGGCTTGGATGAGTTCGTAGATAGGCCAAATCAGGCGAGGGATCTTGAGATATAGGGTGCAAGAGTGTCATATGGGAACAAGAATATGTGCATTGGGACAAATGACTGGTGTAATTCGATGGAGCATCGAAAAATAGACTTTATTAATCAGTTGACTGCCTCATCGCTCAGGTTGCCCGATGGACAGGAACGCACAGCATGCACATAAATCTGAGCACAATTTTGCTAATATTTGGATGGTCAGCTGCCAAATCAACCTGAATTGACTCCACGGACTCTATTCTACTGTACTATATGGAGATTAAATCTGCAAATTTCGAATTAAAAGCTTAGCAAACAAAAACATAGAGAAGGATTGCAAACACTTAATCTCCATATACGTAGTACCTTTCAGTGAGGCTGGCCCACCAACTTGAGCGTGTGAGCCATAGTTAATTGTTGACGAGTCGTCATGACAATCAACGTTCGATGGACACCATCGGTAAAATTTACATCAAAGATCCTGAACGACTTTTTTCTTACATTTCAAGCTAGGAACTACGATTACACGACAGACACCAGCAGCATAATTTACATGATTGGTACCAAACACGG
Organism: Osperalycus tenerphagus; assembly: GCA_022876805.1. Classification (NCBI taxonomy): domain Eukaryota; kingdom Metazoa; phylum Arthropoda; class Arachnida; order Sarcoptiformes; family Nematalycidae; genus Osperalycus; species Osperalycus tenerphagus. The sequence goes on along the minus strand of JAGGCA010002381.1, from coordinate 10,095 downwards.
AATTGTTTCCACTCCAACGTTTGAATCGTTACTTGGCTTCGGCTGTCTTCGCCTGTCCCACCTTCTTGATGGTTGACGTCTCTCGTCCTGGATTATTTCGTCGCCGTCTTTCAGCGACTGTCGCAGTTGCTTGGCGGCGATCGAGCTGAATCGCAGGTACGTCAGTCCAGCTTGTTTCCAATACTGGCACGTCATCTTGACCAGACCGACATGCACAACGGCAGTTATGTTGCGGTGCCGTGTTGACGGAAGACGTTTCGAAACCTGACGTTTCGATACCGGTATTGGTGGCCGACAAGGGTGGCAGTGGTGGAGAATCGCGAATAGCGTATCGCTCATCCGGAATCGGATTGTGTAACAGGTAGCCGTAGATGTAGGCTGCCGTGGACATGTCCAAGAAGCACACTAGCAAAGTAGCGATAGCAATTCGCAACATTTGAATTCCAACGCTCATGATCAAGAAACGCCAACAGACCACTTGTTAGACAGATCGACACTTTTACTCTGGACAATCTGACAACGAATGAAGAAACTTGGCGTAGAGAAGTCGTATTTATGCAAGCGCATAAATACTCTGGAGTCGAAGTGGCAAGTTGATGGGAGACAGTTGATGCTGATGTGCACCTGTAGACTGACAACACTTTTAAGGTAATGAATGTCAGTCTACATGTGCATCAACATCAATTATGTCCCATCAACTTGCCTCTCCAGAGAGTGACATTCAAGTCAAACACTTCATTTGCCAGGCCAACAAGCCAGCATTGCTTTTGTGAACACTCATCTTCATCTCCATCTCTGTACGAGGTTCTCGCAGACAAAGCGATTTGGTGGTCGTACATTAACGCCACTCTGCAGGGCCTCCTCATTCTCACTGCATTTGTTCGTGTTTGTCCAAACAAACTCTCGTGTCGTGTCTAATTTAACCTGCCTTAATCCCATTTCAATATACGGAGAGCATTTCGAAAGTTTTCAAAATAGCTAAATATGTTCTGTTCTGTTCATTGGAGAATCATTTTGACTTCATGGTCCTAAACTACTATCATTCGTATGTGTGCACACAACTGAACATCGGGTCTCAAACCGGTCGAAAGTTATCAAATTTTCAATTGAGGTCACTCATATCATAGTAGTCTATGGCATGAGACTCGATTTATGTCATGAATTTTTTTTTTACGGAACAAAGACTTAGAGGTGGCGGAATGTCGTGCGAATGTGGATGTGCTGTACCAGGAATGTTGCCCTTCTTGCACTATAGTCTGAAGGTGGTATCTGCATTAGAACTGGAGAGATTCCATTATGGAATGACCCGTCACCCGACAACCGTCACTGCAGAAAACATCGTGGCGGTTAAGGAACTGATGGAAGAAGAGACACTTGACCATTGGCTAGATTCACCGATCTCTCAGCATCAGTGGAGCGCAAAGTCTTGAAGTTCTGCATAATGACTTAAGAGCTAGAACGGTTTGCATAATGGCATGAGGCGTGAGGTGAGTTTGTG
>JAGGCA010002371.1:29904-40637 GCA_022876805.1 Osperalycus tenerphagus | reverse complement strand
ATTGAAGAGCGACAATGACTGATAGTTAGGGTAGCATAATAAAAATTGTGGGACTCATGGGACTCACGGGACCCGGGTTTTGGGTGAGTCGTGAGTCTTGGACTCAGACTGAGGACTCGAGGTGGAGAAGTCGGGACTCGCGCCGCCAAGTCGTGACTCGAGTCTTGAGATTTTTAGTCAGACAATCGGCTTAACGAGCGCATACGTGATGCCGTCCACGTTGGTTTAGTGCCAGTCCGGCACTGCGAAACTTTCACCATGTCGCATAACAAAGATGAGCTGTGGAAGCTGTCTGATGCTGAAAATGAACCCGTTTTGGAAGTCGGCGAAGCTCAAGGGAGTCGAGAATCACCTGCTGGTGAAGTCCTCTTCACCAGCAGGTGAAATGCTGGAAATGGGGCACTCTTTCTGGCGAATATCAATAAATTATTTCGTTCAACGTTGAAACAGTGGAGGATTCGGGAAGACTCAGACTCAGACTCGGGCTCGAGTCAAGTCGACTTGCTGGTACAAATAAATAAACCCTGTACACTGGACAGTGACAAATTCATGGACATTTTCGAAAATACATTCGACAAACACACATCGAGCGCCTCGAATCGATAATTAAACTAAGAAGCGATTTAATTTATTTACTCGCACACATTCATCAGGTGAAACATGTACTCATATGTACATAAATATAATTAATTATCGAACATCTGATATCTGATGTGTAGAGAAATATTTATTCACAGGTAGCTATATCGGCCATGAGAGTACAGAGAGCACTACGTAACTGGTGGCTAAATCGAACGACGACCAAAACGATCAACATCATGCTATGTAGTTATTACAAATAAAATTTCTTAACAGATAAATATCTTATACAGGTATATATATGTAAATAGGTAAATAGGTAAATATGTTCATACAATCATTACGATAAAAAGAACTTTAACATAACGTCATAATACTTCGATCAGCTGAAAATACTCTCTGTCCTTATCATTCCTCTTCATACATACCATGTATATGGTATATATACACGATCCTTTCCTTAGCGCATTGCCAGTATATTTTGCGAGCCCCGTTTCAATATACAGGCAATGCGAGGATCGTAAGAAATTGTCGAGGTACTCGTCGATGTATCCACTGATGAATAACGGAAAGTGAGTGTGAAGTTAAATGTGTTTGAAAGCCACTTAAATAGAGGCCTCTCCGTCTTCGTCTGTAGAGTGAGTCTAATTGAATTTGGAAATCATTCGTGCATTGATCAGAACGAAGCCGCGAGTGATGGGCGTGTGAGTGTCTTAAGAATTCGCGTCTTGTGTCAAAGTCAAGCTCAAGCCCATTCAAGTTTACGATGGAAAAAAGTGGGCTAAACGAGAATTGATGAGTGTGCGAAATTATGATGGATATGAGAGAACCGAGCAGCACTTTGCGTCGCACTTCCGTTTCGTTCAGTGATGCGAATTCGCGGGTATACTTCCACCGACTCACTAACGCAAGTCGATCACGGCGGTGGCCGAGGATGAATGCCATCAATAACGTTTCATTGCTAGCACGACGTTCTCATAATGACGTTATCAACGTTAATCGAGTTGTTGGTGGCACCAGTTCACGTGCCACTGCCATTGTCCGTGGTCAGTTCCGAGGTAGCCGATAAGCCGACAACAGCACATCGACATGAAGATGAAGACGGTAAACAACATCGCGTTGGCTTGGACGGATTTAGGTGTAATTCGCGCGGCTCGTGCAGAGGCGAGCCGTTGATTAAGACAAACTAATAGACAAACTAATGAACAGACGCATGTAGATGTAAACGTAACGCAAGTTTCATACGTTGCCGTTCGTCAGCTTGGTGTTCTTGGTGCCAGTGGCGAATTTGGTGATCTCGGCTCCCGTCCTCTCGGAATCGAGCTCGTTTCGACGATTCCTTCTGTTGTTGTTGTTGCTGCCACCGCATGATGGGTAGCAAGCGATCACTTTGTGAAACGCTTTCCGGAAGTTCTCCGACAGGAATGCGTACAGAATCGGGTTCACACACGAATTCATGTACGCCAAGATGTGCGCCGCGATCTGTATGATCAGCTTCGTCGGTGTGATTCGATATGAGCTCAGAGCCTTTAGAACGAGCACTATTTGAATGGGACACCAGCACACTGCGAAGATCACCACCACGACGACTACCATTCGCGTTACCCTCTTCTTCGAGCGGACACTCTCGGCGCTCATGTGACCACCAGGAACAACGCCGAACCAGAGTCGTTTCAGCATGAGCATGTACAGGATGAAGATGAGGGCGACGGGAATGAGGTATGATGACAGGAAGAAGCTCACTTGGAAGAGAACCTGTAGAGATGAAGACGAACGGTTTGAGTGAGTCAAGTCATCAGGATCGCCACCGCGTGATCCATAACTAGTGCTAGTATATGAATTTAAGTACATACCATGTTGTATTCTTCCACTGTAAAGGTGCAGTACACTTGCGAACGGCGCGGATAGTGGGTCGTATTTTCGCCATGTGCGAACAGAGCCGGAACACAGACCAAGAGGATGGTGGTCCAGGTAATGAAAATGGCCAGGTACGCGTTGCGCTCGGTGCGAAACGACATCGATGTGATGGGGTGGACGACAGCGAGAAAGCGATCCACGGACATGAGCACCAGTGTGTAGATCGAGGCGTAAGCGCAGACAACGATCAGGTACTGAACTATTCGACACCAGACATCGCCGAACGGCCAATCGCCCGGGAACGCGTAGTCCCATGCTGTGAATGGGACACAGAACACGATGAATAGCAAGTCCGCCAGAGCCAGGTTGATGATCAGAAGATTTGTCGTCGATCGCATCTGCGGATTGAACAGAACTACGATGACGACGAGCGCGTTGCCGAAGAGGCCGACGACGACAATGATGCCGAAGAGAATGGGCACCAGGACGCTGATGATCGGCTCCAGCGCGGCCGTGCCCGTGTAGTCGCCCTCCTTGTACCCGTAATCAGCCGGCTCGTCGTACACGCAGCCCAATTCCGTGTCATTGCAGAGCACTCTGCTCATATTGGGTAACATGGACACTACGTCTGTCGCCCCGGGCATCGTCGTCCTCGAAGACATCCAATTTAGTGCTCTCGTCACGCTGCCTTCGTTGGCGTCCAAGTCCTTGAATTCCGAATAATAATCGTTCATCTTCGATGTTTCGCTGACTTTCTCTTCTCCGCTTTTTCGAAAACTCTAAAATGTGATGACTCTTTATATTGACGTCCAAACTTAGCTTCCACTCTCTTCAGTTGAGTACAAGTTGAGTACAAGTTGAGTACAAGTTGAGTACAAGTTGCTTTTAGCAATCACAGCATCCGCTTAGAATGGAATCGTTCCTAATAGACAAAAAACATAGAAGAGCACTCTATTAGTCTAATTAACAGTGCATGTACTCCGAAGCACTACAACAGCGCAGCGTTGCACTAATCAAGATGAATTCTTAGCACCGTTAGTAACCATAATGATGCAAATATTGGATCGGTACGAAAAACAACAAATCGCTTCGCTTGGAGAGATAAATCAGGTTGGACCAAAAAAGACGGGCGAACGGAAATGTGGTGTGGAAAGCATGAAAATGCAGGTTATGGCCGCTCGCCTACTCTTCAATAGTAAGCCGACTGCCTGTTTATTTCCATATCAACTTAGCATTACCATCAAATAGCCTGGCGAAGCAATCACGTGGAACGCATCGTGCATGCCTTTCGAAAACATTCACAAATATTCACAGATATTCACAGCAATCGACAAACTTGAATATATACTCGCCACGAAATCTTCTATAAACAAACAAATTTCTGGTGTGTTTGCCAGAGCCTGAAAACCATATTAATGCGCATAATCGCGTATTGAAAGATTATTTCGGCTGGCTGAGTGTGCTGTGATATTGATCACTGCACACTCTTCATCGACAACAATTTCATGTTTTCCGCTTCGTACTTGTGCAAATGTCTTGTTGCACGCACAAGTCGGCACCGAGTTCAGCGTAAAGTGCATGACAAACACACTGATGCGAAAGAATGCAACGATCCAGATCCGGATCTGGATGACGGCGAGCTCTGTGTCAAAAATTCGATCGCTGCAACGGTCCACTGAATGCTCTCCTCTGACTCTAAATCAGAGAGTCAAATTCGGACATGCCGCATCAAAATAAGGATGCGTTCAGCGAGGTCGCCTCCGGCATCCAGAACATCATCGGGAAGGCATCTCGATTGCAGGGCTCGTCGAATGTCCATTGAAATGTCGCCAGGTTTTATTTGCTGTTCTTAATCGATCCTATTATGTACCTCATATCCTACTTGTGAATTCTCAATGTTGCTGGCGCCAGTACATTACAGCATTGACACAGTGTGCAGTACACACAATTATGGTATTCCACTGGTAGCATTTATCCGCGTGAATAGATCAATTCCAGAAATATGAAATCAGCTTTTCTGTCTTTTTCTCTTCTCTTCGGTATATGGGAACTTGCCACATAAATACAAGAATCCGGGATGAAAATACACAGCTCCGTCTACATATGTGCACTATTGACAGACATCGAGTGAACTTCAAACTTTCCCGACTTTGAAATTGTGCATAAAATATGCATAATGGTACTTTCCTCAAGTTTTTAATGTCCTAAAGTACAGTACGGGTAGTAAGGATGCAGCAACGGTATATAAGCGCATTACAATAAGCCTGACCATAAAACTATGTACGAAGCTAAGTTGATGCATTGCGTTTCAGTATTGTCGCATTTAGCCACATCAACTTCACCTGAGTGAATTAATGATCGTACCATTACCGTGATGTCACTGTAGTCATGTTGCGACAGTTGCACAACACGATAACATCAAAGAACCGCTCATCGCTCGGTTAATTCCTTCCGTCGACGGTGGCATTTAATGCCATGTAAATGCCGGTAAATGCCGGTAAATGCCGGTAAATGCCGGTAATTGCTTGACGAGCGAAAAAAAGTTACTTGTCCTTGCAATTTTCCCTCGAGAACAAAAATGCAAATGTTTTGTCGCGAAAATAGGAACAGAAAAGTTGTCTAGAACAGATAAGTCGACAGATCGATTCGTGCGCACCACTCTTGTATGAAAATTTTCAACTTCAATGAAAATACGGTACACGTAATTATCCGCCATTCATCTTACTTTCATCACATCATAATCACAGCTTACGGAGGTCATTCGCTGCATCAACAAAATGTCCAATCTATGCGAAACCTAGCAATAATAGTCAGTTCTAGCACAACTCCTGAATACCGGCATAATAGGATCCCGAGATTGAGTAACTCGAGATGTGATCCGCGGCAACATTAAGAGAGAAAACGCGACACTAAAATTTTCAAGGATACATCCACCTACTATTATACATTCCCCTCACGTTGATGAATGACGATTTTACAATAAACAGAGCGTCAGCCGTTCATGTTGATCTAATATTTATAGTGATTACTAATTTAAACAGTCGTTCAAGTGACGAGAACTCGCGATCGTTATTGAGTGAGCGAAAATTCGTATTGAACGCTTGCGTGTGAAAATTGTCCGATAATAATGTAATGATTATCTGACAGGCAAGATGAAACAAGCACGAAACACTGGCAACAAACGAAGGCGGGCAGGCAAATCACAGATGCTCGTCATTGGAGACGACACGCGAATTCACATGACCCAAATCCGTCCAAGTCTGGTGGGCAAATCGATGACTGTACTTTGTTCTTGTCTACCGACACGTTTACCCGACACGTTTACTTTTTTGACATCAGCTAAAGTAAGCAAAGAATTGTAGAATCTGAGCTGCTTTCTTGGATTTTTTATGTGTTTGGCTTAAAAATCCGATACCAGGAAGCGGTATGCATAGAGGGAGAAATTCGATTGTGGATCATTCGAGTGAGACTTACCAAAGCTCAGGAGAGGACGACGAGAGCCTGCACAGCAAAGCACAAGAGCGTGGCAGAGAAGAGTCATTTCAGTGAACGTTCAATGTCATTCCCGAGTGTCCAGTCAGTGATTGTTGCTCAACTAACGACTAGAGAGTGAGGCACAAGGTAACGACGATGAATCAAAGCCAATCAAAGCCAATCAAACCCAACTTGAATCGATTACAGTCGATTACAGTCCACAGTCGCATACCGGGCAACAGGTTCAGCATAGCGATCACAGTACACACACGGAGAGCGCATCGCTGTGCCGCTTATAAGTGCAAATCGCATCTTGCAGTGAGTCGTTCGATTGGTTGGTGCTTCGCGCTGCTCAAATCAGTCAAACATACATCTACCTTCGAGATTGCTATTTTGCCAATGAGACGCTATAAAATTACTCGCTCATCAACCTCTGCGAGATCTCACTCACATGCTTTGTTTCTTGTCTTATCACTATGCACATTGTGCCGGGCAAACACGCCAGTTGGCTAATTATGTTGTAATGACGGAAAAGCACAATCTCGAGAGCGTTTCTGTTATCAGTAATGATCAAGAGGATGGCGCAGAGACCACGAAGCACAGAATTTGATCACCATTAGCATAGTTGCGCATTGGTCCAATCTCAGTCTGCGTGCGGTCGTGTCGTATCCAAACATGGCGTTTAATCAAGTTTCCACATTTCGCCTGCCGCTAATGAAGCAACATTCTATTCAAAAGCTCTCATTATCAAACCCCCAGACAACTTGACATTCTCTTTTCCCAAGGAATTAATTGCTAATAATTGACCGCCATCGCTGTCCGAAGTTTGACTTCAATCTGCATTTTAATCGCAAATCGCTCCCCGGTCTCGCACTTATAAATTTACAACAGAAGAAGCGACAGCTTGACGGCACGACAAGGTCACTTCTCGTGACATTCCCCTATGGACATGAACATGGCGACCAAAATGTGAGATGTATGTGAAAATGATGTAAACATTATACTCTGGCACACCGCAGACCTTCGCTGGTGGGCTAAAGATCACCAATGGTGATTCACCATCACCAGAGTGGTATGAACGAAATCCTTAGGAAGTTTTTGTGCTAGATCCTGGAGGCGTTTGTATTGCGATAATGATTAGTGGAAGTGAAGCATATACATAATTGATGCATGAAATGTAATTCTGTTGATTTTGCTGGTAATGAGAAAGAATTGAGACAAGCGTGGAAGCTGGCAGGCAGCTGTCATGAAATTTTGCAACGTTTGCAGAGAACAGAAAGCATAGAAATGCAATTCGTAATTCTGGTTGATAACCAATTCTGGTTGATAACCAATTCTGGTTGATAACCGTTTCGAGCGGCACTGCTCGCTGTTCGCTACCCATCCGGCATCATCTCATAGCGACATGGCAGAATTTTGCTTATTCTCTTCTGCCCTCCTGCTTCCCTCATCAAGCATTCACCGACTTCTCAGCATCCTGTTTGCGAACTAAAATTCTACTCGGCTGTCATATTTCTTTGTTTGGCATGCAAAATATTTCATATGCGAGGCTGACTAATTCGAGCGAATACACGACAAGAAAAGCAGCGCGATGTGAAATATGAGAAAATTTTTCAGCATGTTTGTGATTCTGCCAGCTTGCTGATGGCATCTCGCAACCCTTATTGTGATCCATTCGATCTTAATGCTACATCGTAATGATATATTTTCAGAGTTATTCATAGGCTCTCGACGGTAGTCTGGGACCAATTAGTCAATGATTTTCGGATGTTTGATTCTTTCACGTTTGTGCAAGTGTATTAACGATAAGTTGTAATCCGATGTATTTAGTAAGGGCTCATTAGTGATCAAAGTGTTTAGGTAATTTGCGTTACGCTGTTCTTACTTGAGTTTGACATTATCAAATTCGTCTGTGTGTTTTTACCAATGAGAGCTTGATTGTACTCGTGAATGTTTTTGGGAACGCAGACGTGTCAGGCGAAGTTAATCTTCTGTAAATACAGATTACAGATGGTTCTAGAAACGGCAACAGGCCTAAAACAAATGTCAAGCGAGTTTTGCTTCTATCAGGCCGGAATTAGCACGCATTTCCTAACACACCAGTCAGCTGAATAGTTATAAACAAAACCGAATTTCGCAAATGGAGATGAGTGTAGTGACTAGACTACAGTTTAGTCACATTGGAACTCTTCAGATCTAAGTGCACGTTGTTGGCGTGCCCCAAATGCTCATTGCGAAGTTTGCCCCTGCAGCGAGTTCTGCAAGCTGGTTCAAGTTGGCACTTGCACGCGCCCCATAGAGGCGCATGACATAGAGAATAACGGGAAAGAAATTTCTGTCTGTCTGTAATTCCAGAACCCGTCTACGAGAACTCCCGTTGACGAATACAAGATTTAGTTTTAGTGAGTTACATCTTTTTGCCAAATTGCTATTCAGCAAATGTCATTAAGATCGGCTTGAAAATGACTGTGCGAACGAGAGATCAGCTGATGAACAGAGTGGTGGATTATAGAAGTGCTAGGCATAATTTGGTATAAGAAGAATCAGTGTTACATTGTGTAAATTGCATATGGTCGGGCATACGTGAATTTCTAGAAAGTGGGCTGACTGAATTACCCATACTGTGTTTACATACGTGGCTGTTTGCTTTGTTTCTATTCACTATTTGTAAGCCAGCGGATGACATTGTTGAAGAATGAACAACATTTTCTACGAGAGATGTTCTTCGAAGAGGATGACATCGCTTCTGGAAATTGCTATAACGATGTCATCAAGTTCTGTGCTGCCCTTTCCACCATCAATCGTGTCGCCGGCAATAAAACCGACATTGAATCGTAGCCAAAATATTTAACCACCGGCCTCCATTTCACTCTAGCAGTGTCCGCTTGCATTGCATGACTTTGGTTCACATGACAAGCGTATTGGTCTTGTCTCGTGCCGCTCTCACTTTCTCGACTCAATCAATCTTCTCGCATCGATTGCGGGGCTGCCCGAAAGGTTGATGGGAGCTAATTAGAGGCTGATGGCTGATGGCTGATGGCTGATGGCACGATAATGTGATCACACAGCCGATAAGACGTGACATGTCGCTATGACGCCAATGCAGTCCATTGCTGCGTGCAATACAGATGGAGAAACAAAATACACATTTTAGACCGGGCATGTTACCCGATTATGGAAATCTCATGCAAGCAAAATAATGGATTCGTTTTACGTGCTCAGATTGCGATAAAACATGATCACTATCTGTGGATCACCGCAGTGCACGCAAATCGCCTCCAGTTCGAAGGTGAAGAGCAGCGAAGAACACATGTATGAAATTTTCATGGAAGGAGTGATGGAGTGGTGAAGAGGATGGATCATAGATGAACAAAGAAACTTGGGAGAGGCAAAACATATTTACAGTAAGTGCATTTGTGCTCATAGGGAAGACAAGATGAGCGATCGAGTTAGGATCAATTGCGAAGCCGCAACGGAAGACCGATGTGGGTGCCGTCACTGATTGATCAATATGTCCAGGAGCCGGTCCAGGAGCCGGTCCAGATTTACATGCAATTTCTCTTGTTTTGCAGTCAGGACAAAGACAAAGACATTATTTAAGGTACGGTGACCCATCACCGTACCTTAAACAGAGCGGTGATCGAGTCTTGCTTGGACATCACATCCTGAGATTGACAGTCCTCGTGTTCCACTCGTCTGAAGACAAAACTTATTAAATCGCCATTACTTTTCTGATGAATTAACCAAAAACTCATTTCTCAGATGGAAATTCCGTACCCGAAAAAGTCGGCCATTAATCAATACTAGAAATTTCCCAATTAATTGGGGAACGAATAAGACGAGTTTCCTCGAAATTATGATAGCGTTAATCAAGTTGAGATTGCAGATAATTCTACAGAGCCTCGCAACAGCGAAGGCGCGCCTTCAGCTAGCGTACTATCTGAAAATTTTCATTTAAGTACTTCGTTAGTGAAATTGACGGAATTAGAGCGTCCGTCACGAAAATGGCTTTTCAATTTGCGATGGTGATGGGCGCTAATCAGTTCTCAATTTGCAATGATGTGCCGCTAATACGATTAAGAGACGCATTGTTGGAGAAATTTTCTCGCTCAATACTCGTTTCTTTCAGACGACAGCAACGCTAATAGCAGGTGAGAGAAATGAACGAGTTATGACTGTCATCCCCGAAATTGTGCTAATTTGACAATTCTACTTTTCGCTCGACTTTTCACATATATATTATAAGTTATACGTGTGCTTGATGGGGGACGCAAGAAAGCATCGATTTTAAAAGCTAAATGTATATAATATTCGTATAATTGGAATGTGCACCGACAGCCATGCGAGGCATACCAGAAGTCAGAGAGTTAAAAATTCATTCCCTGATGTGACAACAATGATAAATTTCGAGCGATATCGATGAGGAACGAGAGTATTTGGTTAAAAGAAAGGAAAGAACAGTAGAGTGTATACTTAGTACGAAATACGTACAGAGTGCGCTCAGCACATTATCTATCATCGAGATACACGCACAGTGAAACTGGTGATGAATGCTTGCTGTTGGACATAATGGCGAAATGAGGAAATCAGGCTGTGATCGCTGACAGTAATCGATTGGAAATTATGGAAATTATGCAGACATGATCAAGGCACGTATCCGCTAGATACCAGTCGTAACGCATCCGTTTCACTGACCCGACCACAGACCACTGAATTAGAAAGTACTGATAATGTGATACTCACTAGGGAACTATGCCTACTATTCGCAATTACGGAGCCGTTGATGAGGCGAAAAACAAAAGTGAACAAAAAAGAGTCCATCA
>JAGGCA010002355.1:1066-11582 GCA_022876805.1 Osperalycus tenerphagus | reverse complement strand
GTCTTCGTTTTCGTTGCATCCAATAAATTATTCATGATGGAAAGCTGTGTTTTTGTGTCTTCGTCGACGATACCCACATTCGATTTCATTTTGAGCGTGGGTTTGGCCACCAGTCGATAGCTGCACAACGAAAAGTGCTCTCGTTAGATTTAACTATATTAAATATCTGTTTGATCATTTATCGCAAGTCACTTAAATATGATACAATAAGTGACTCCTCGGTTTAATCGGTCTTATTTCTCTTGCCTGCCTCTGCAAGCACTGCAACGTCACTTGCCTGCAGCGCTTATTAATTCAGATTGAGGCTTGAGAATAAATCTTTCAATTCCATTCACTCACCATTTCAAGTCGCGATTGTTCCCAGTATATCATCCATTTCCTTTCAATGATGAACCATAAAATGCTGCATCGTCCATTTCATAGAAAACACTAAACTCTGTCGCGCTTGCACATTATATAACATTTGAGAGTAACGAGTTATCATGAAAATTTACAAATATTTCTCATTAAGAAACGTCATAATTTTAAATCGCTCTAAGTGTTCCTTTTCCAAATAGATACTCGCAGATTCTATCAATAACGAACGCGGCCAACAAGTCAACAGACAAGACACCAAGCAGAATTCCTTGGAACTGCAAACGGAACACCCATGTCTGATCAGTGATCACGATTCAACACCGATGGCATTCGAGGTCAACTTACATCATAGGGGAATTCAACAATGGAGAACTGGTTGGCGAGATCAGACAACAGACCAGAGACGAGAGCCACAATAGCCACCAAAGAGCCGCAAATACTGTAGAGTAGAGGCCGGTTCTCCGACAAACTCTCCATGAAGGGATGACCCTGCAGTTCGATAAGAACAATTATTGATTATCATCTGAATATATACATCTGAATATCACCTCACCTTGTAATTGACGGCAAAAGTGGAAACTTGCAGCGCCATCGAAATTATATAAACAGTGCTATTGAGCAACGACGGCTGGAATTGTGCTTCAAGATCAACGAACTTCTCCTTCGGTCGAGGTGATCGAGCAATGGCTTCATTAACTAAATACACTAGGGTGCAGAAATGTACCGCGAATTGCAGCATCACAGTCAGAATTGTATAAATGTTGAAAATGTTTGGCAACGGTCGAGTTGATGATAAAGTTTTCAGAGGCTGTCGTAACAACGAAAAGCGTGAAAAAAATCACATAAAGTATTATGCTCGGAAGTCGCTTACTTTGGACCTCGATATAAACAGAAAGCAACCAGCCAGAAGCAGCCCTTGAAGCGTAGCTTGGCCATCACTGAACTTGATGCCGTCAAGATACAGGACGCTCTGACCGTAAGCCAAAATGAGCGCATTTAGAGCAAGAATCTTGAACATTTGCAACGTCGTCACAAGGGTGCATCTCCCTTGTTTGATTATATGACAAACTAAATGACAACAATGAGTAATGCTAATCAAAATTGTACGGCTCAATCAAGACACGACTTACTGCATTGGATAGACGACAGTTTCGACGTGAAAGGGGCCGCAATACTCGCATCACCCAGTTTAACAATCTGAGTCTTCTCCTGCTCATCAATCTCTTGCATCATCTTCTGCAGCTGTTTCTGGGCTTCCATTAAACGTTCGTTTCTAGTCATCGGTGTCCTGACAGATTGGTGCGGATTATTACTGATGCGGTCGTTCTGTGTACGGCGATTCATTGCACGGTTTCGCGGCAAGTTATTCGTCGCGCTGTCATCGAAATTGTTGACATCGTTCACTTTCCTCGAAAACTTAGACGGATCAGGTGGCGTGAGAGGTGCGTTCGCGAGCAACGCAACTCCGACATCAGCATGCTTGAGTGCGCCCACGTCGTTGGTTCCGTCACCACACATGAGCGTGACGAAACCCAGACTTTTCAGAGTGGTGATTATGTACTCCTAAAAGTATTCAGTAGTCGTATTAGAAATAAGGTAGGTATTAGTCAATAGTCAATAGTGGACTGACGATAAGATGTCTACCTTCTGTTTGGGGGCGATTCTTGCGAAGACTCGAATATGTGGAAGAAAGACTTTGAAAACTGTCGGACATGTTTCCAGAAGAAAATTCATTCCATCTCCCGTCAGACACAAATCATAAGACTTGAAAAATTTGGGCCTGTCTTGCGGGATAAGCGGTAAGTCAATGTTTTCGTCGATAGACACCCACAACCAACCTGAAACAGAATAAATCTACACCAATTTCAATGGTATGCAAACTCAAAGCCTTACATTCTTTATCAAGTGTGTTGTCACGCGTCAATATAAGTGTCTCATTCTTGACGAATCCCAACTGTTTAGCGACATAACATGCGGTTAGCGGAGCGTCGCCCGTTATCATCATGACTCGGTGACTCGAGTTTAGAATCTCCTTAACCACAGCTTTCGAATCAGGTTTAAGCGGACACGAGATCACCATGAAACCGACGAATTCCAAATTCCTCTCGATATCGTTGCGCGTCAAGTCTCTCACCTAAAAAAAAACATGACAACCCGCAATAGTTAATAGCACGTTAATACAAAAACTAACCTGTTGGTGTGATAGCGTTCCAAGTGTCTTTCTTCCAAGTGCCAGAACTCTAGCACCTCGACGTGACATTTCCACATAGACATCTTCGTAGTCATACGGGATGCTCGAAAACTAAATTTGTACACAGCAGCAACAATAGAAACACGATAGCACAATGAGAAACAAACATAAACGTACCATCGGCTTCAAGACTTCAGGAGCACCTTTGACAGTTGCTATGTGAAGAGTATCCGAAGAGCCAAGTTCGTTGTAGCCAGCAATCACCGACATGCGTTTCAGTGCGCTCGAAAAGTGAAACCTTTGAAATATCTTCAAAGCAGAAGCTCTCCCTTTCTTCGGAATGACAGCCTCGCCTTTCGTCAGGTTCCAGTCAATTGCATTCAACGTTGCCTTCTCGAGAGGATCACCAACGAGACCGTCTTCCAGTTGCACCAGCGAATGACATGTTGCCATCACTTGTACGGTTTCAGTGGGCGCTTTACTCAGTGGAGTGACTTCATTTCCTTTGAGTCCAGCGATACCCTCCACGACCAGATCGTCGCTTGTCAGTGTGCCAGTTTTATCAAAACAGCAGAATTCAACTTTCCCAGCAAAAGGAATTCGGAATGGTTCAGTGCAATAAATATCTGGAATATAATAACTCCATAAAATAAAGACAAAATCTATTTGTCTCACACAACTTACAAAGCTTGGAAAGTGACAACAACGAAGTATTCACGGCGAGTGATAATTCGATTGGCAACTCAGGTGGAACAACCGATGTAAGGATGAGAGTGCACTCGAGGAATAGCTTGTATCGATTACGTTTCGGATCTTCTGTGCCTTTCATCCAGACGTAACTTGCCGCCGCGATGGCAAAAACGAGAAGGAACAAAATGAAGCCGAACGTCTCTAAATTGTTCGCCGTAACTCGCTTGACACCGAACAAAATTGTTCGCAGTAATTTGCCTTGTGACGTATTGAACCCTGTACGTAACACGCAGCCTACGCATCCATTATCACTGGCTAGATATTGAAACAAATATTTAAATCAATATCATGAATAAGCAGTCAATTGATATATGATATACCCCGGATGGCAGTCGCAGTCTTAGCAGGAGGCGTGTGTTGCAAAACTTTAGTGCCACCATAAAGAACGTTCAACTTTCCATCGGCATCCAGATCAAATGGTCGATCTTGATCTTCAATGAGCTCGATGGGTTCCTTCATTTGCGGAACGGACTCGCCCGTCAGCATCGATTCGTCAACGATGCAGGACCCACGCAACACCAGAATATCACATGGAACGAGATTATCATTCTGCGAACGAGTAATAGACACGACATCACCAGGAATAAGTTCGCTGCTAAGGATGGACCTCCACTTGCGATTGCGGTATACTTGAATATTGTACGGTTTGCTGCCCATCTTGCGAATCTCGGACAAATTTCTTAATTGCTGCTGCACGAGTACGCACTCGAACGCGATCAACATGCACAACGTGAAAACTGAATAGTACCAGAACTCATCTAGACACCAGAGCCCAACGCAGAACACTTGAAAGACGAAAAACGGGGCCGTCGCTCGTTCTTTGAACAGCTGCATAAATTCTGGTACCACCATTTCGAGCTCGTTTCTGCCATACGTGCGCTCGGCTTCCTTGAATTCCGCATCGTCCGCGTAGCCCTTCCATTCCTGGTACTCGCCCAGGGGCCAGTCGACTGGAAATTTGAGAACTTCAAATGCTCCTAGTTTCGTGTTCCAGATATACTTCGTTTTCTGAAATATAAACCAGATCGTTTCGTAGCTTAACTCTTCTCGCCAGTGCCGCAATCGAACGAGTTCCGACGAGCCGTTGTTCGGTGTTGGCACCACTTTCACGAAGAGCGCTCTAGACGGATCTGATACCTGGAATAATAAAACAATCATGTCGAATTGCTCGTCATAAGCCAGTCATCGATCACTTACGGAGCTGTATGCCAGGAAGCACTTGACGTGCACGGACCAGTGACAGAAGAGATAGCAGAGTATCTGTAGCGCGACGGAGACAGCAACGGCGATGAACCACATTTCCTGCGCATATGAATCGTGATCGAAGGTGTCGCTAGCGAAGAAGGCGTAGAGAAGGACAGCGTAAAGCGCGATGAACGGTGCCATGTAGCCATGGAGAAGGAGAGGTCGCGCGTTGTGGCACGAAACGCGCGACACCAGCTCGTCGACACTGTCCCGGACTGAGGCGGAGGCCATCACAGTTCAACTTCAACTTGACCTGGGAGATCAGTAGGTCACCGGTCGATCTTCTTCGGGAGCAGACGCGATGGCAGAAGGACACATCATCGAATCGAATGATGCGTGCACTGAGTACGACGACCGGGAATGAGCGCGTTTATTCAAATGAATGCCGTGACCAAGCAAATTCAAATCTCAATTACAATTCATCAATTATAATTCAGTTTCAGCCCACCGTAACGGGTCGGTCCGACGAAATGCGACTTACTGTTGGATGCATGAATAAATACATCAAAAATCGCAATCAAGGATTCATTCATTAATCACTCATCGAACCATCGGACTGCGTCAGCACCCTGGATCAGGCCGAGCCGCTTTCTTCGACTTCATTGTCATTCTTCTTGTCCTTGTCCTTGTCCTGGTCCTTCCCTTCCTCGTCACTCGTCTCCTCCTGCGCGATCTTCGTGTATTTTCCCCGTCTGTTTGTGGCGCCTCTGGTCTCTCTTCGGAACCACATCTCGCACTGCTTGATGTACTCATCATCGCCAATCGGCCACTCAAATTCGTCATCAAAGCCAAACAGCTCGACGGGAATTCGCAACTTGCGTTTGCGTCCCGCATCTCTGCCGGCCAATTGCGATCTGCTGGGCGAATATCCGGACGAAGATGAGACCGACGAGAAAGTGCTGCTCGTTGAGCCCACGGTGGCAAAGTCACCTTCACTTTGCGGGTCTGCTCCTGATGGCGACGGTAGATTGGTGTCGAATCCCGTGCTGCTCGGGTCGACGGCTTGCTCGGTCTGGTTCTGGAGAGTGGCCGCGAAGCTGGAGCTGGACGTGAGCGATGAGCGTCGAGTAGCCGACAGAGCATCAGAAGAAGTGGAGTAGTGTGGTGGTGGTGGTGAATCAGCGATGGGCATCTGACTCTGGTTTGGATCAGCAACCTGGTACAGAGGAGACACGGTGGACATGGTGCTTTGAGGACCCACCGGCATGTCTGACTTCATTGGTGAGTCGGCCAGTTGGAGAGTGACAGACAGACTAGAATTGGATGTGCCCGTGTCCATATCCCGATCGTGTGACCTGACCTGACCTGACTTGACCTGATCTGACCGGGCATGCGCGACAACAATAAAATTAGAATTAAAGCTTTTCGGAATTGGAAATTCAAATTTGTCACCAAGGGCCCTGCACAATGTTCTCCGGGTTTCTTCCATTGCTTCAGTTTCCAACGTAGAAATTGGGAAGGGGGAAGAGTGAGAAGGTGCAATAGTGAATCATGAAGGGTGAGAGAGCGAATCAGAAGCGAGTTGACGTTACGGCGGCGACTGCGACCGACGAATCCAGACAGAGACTGGTGCCAGACTGTCGCGAGGACGCACTTATAAGTCTAAACACAAATAGATCAATTTCATTCTTCAGTGTTGATGATGTACCAGATGCGGGATATGCATGCTATAAACGGTTTGATCTGCGGCCGCAGCATGAAACGGCCGATCGTTAAACGATCGCAAGTTCTGATGCCGCCTGCTAATGGGCATCTTCACCGCTTCGGCATGTCGCAGCCACAGCACGGCGTCGATTCCTTCGATCTCAGTCCGCCGACCTATATCACGGTCGACGCAACTGTCGAACTCGTCCGGCAGGAATTCGAAAGGAACGGCATCGATTTGCCGGTTGATCGTGGCACTGCGACGGGATCGCCACCATCACGGCAGAATGCACCTCGAGACTGCTGGTCACGGGCCTATCACGCCGATCGATCACCGACCAGCACCAGCAAGAAGATGTTTTGCGTCTTCTGCAGGAACAACGGCGAGCAATCGACAGTGTACATGGGCCACTCACTCAAGGACGAGAACGGAGTGGTCACCTGTCCCATCTTGCGCCTCTACACATGGTAAGTTGATCATCTACGAAGTTCTATGCTCACTTTATTCTGTCATCGACAGTCCAATCTGCGAGGCCACGGGTGACCAGGCGCACACCTTAAGCCACTGCCCGATCAACAGAGTGGTCAACGTTCGACCCCCGATCGCTCCTCTATTGAGATTCAAGAGGATGGCCACCGGGAGAATTCGCGAGAGACCGTGATGGAGGCACGACCCGAATCGTCATTAAATCGATTTGTCAATCGATACATAATTTACTGTAATGATTTGAATACTTAGTTACACCAATCATGTTACACATAAACACACAATCAATTAATGACGAGCACAGATATGTATCACAATGCGCCAAACAGAATCATGATTACTCCAGAACCGATCTTGGAATTAAACTGAAAGAAATAATTGGTGATGTGGACTCAAGTTGAATGGCTGTCAAGTTGCACTCGGTGGCACGATCGGCATCGTTTGTCGCCTGCATCACCAGCCCCATGAAGGACCAGGTTTGATGCAGAGTCGCGTCCACGTTGAGCGAGTCTCTCAAATACTTCTCGGCACACAACTGATTCCCGAGAAGGTAATAAACGTGTCCCAACTGCTGCAGAGCTCGAGAGTGTCTCGGGTTGATGGAGATGCAGTTCTGGAAATATGACTTGGCCTCGATGTGCATGCCTTTCGATTTGCACACGAGTCCTTTGATGAACATCAATTGATGAGAGAGTGGGCCGAAAACGCAGCTCGCACCTTCCACTATGCACGATTCCGCTTCAGATATCTGAAAGAAGACAAAAAAAACATTCTCGCAATCTGTTGATAGCGAATGGCTTCAACTCACCATTCCGAGCTTGATGTAGAGTTCGGCAATTAGGACCCAAACCTGCAACTGTAACGTCCACATGGGTTTGTTTTGCAGACTAGTGATGCTACCATTCACGAATCCACTCTCATTTGGATGATCCGCACTGTTGATCGATGCCACTTCGCTGAGCGTCTGTTCCATTTTCAGCGACAGCGCGTCGTAATTGGGGCTTGCAAAGAAATTGCTGTAACTCGTGCTTTGTTGTCGCGGCTTTTCGGCCTCTTCCGAATTCAAAATTCTCACACACCGAAGCATGTGTTTGGCGGTCAGTAATGCTATTTGGTGTCCATCTTCCTCGAAAGCTTCTTCTAAATGGGCCTGAAACAAAGCCAAAAGCCGTTAAAGAATTATATTTCTGAAGAAATGCGATACCTGAATACATAAACAAAGACATGCGATACCTTAACAAACAGCAAAATAAGATCATCAGGAAACTCTTCGAGAGCGGCGTCACATAGCACGTGTCCATCGCGGTACTCTTTCAGAGCAGAGAGACAGAGCAACAACAATTGGATTGATGGCAAATGTTGTGGATGAAATGTGAGTGCGATCTTCACATTGTGTACGGCATCTTCGATCGCCCGTTGTTGAGCCAGATGGAGAGCGATGTGAAAGTACGGTAAGTGGTCAGCCGGACTGACGTTTGATGCTAGATGAAAGTGTCGTATCGACTCGTTGAGATGTTCAACCTTCAGGTTCTTGACAGTCTCGGCTTCTTGTTCGTATAACTGTGCGTGTGAAATACCAATAAGTAAATAAGCCTTGGACAGCAGCGCGTTCTCTTTGCACTTCGATTTCGCTTCCTTGGCCAGTTCGAGAGCCTCTTCAGGTTGATTCAATTCAGCGATGCACAATTTTGCGCCGAATAAATATGGCAATGGATTTTGAGAATCAATTCGTGTCACTTCTTTGAACAGCAACAATGCTCGCAGCGGACATTTCTTCGACTCCATCAGTGTCAGGGCGAACTGGAACCAGATGTGTTTCACTTCAAAACTGAACTTCATCGCTCTTTCGTACACATCGAGATAAAAATGTCGCAATGGTGTCAACGTGATCGCCAACAAGTCGTAAATGGCCATCACATTGTCGAGTGACTGAGTGCGACTCTCATTGAACTCGGGACTCCGATCGAGCACCACGTTGCGCGAGGCGAGCATTTCGCTGATGAGCAGCAACAAAAGAATTTCTTCTTCTCGCTCTCGAGGGGCGAATAGCGATTGACCGAAATAACGCAGCGGTCTCCATGCACCAACTGAAGACGATGTTGAATTCACCTCGAATTTTGTCCAAACAGACTTAGACACTCCTCGCAGAATGATCTCGGCCTAAAAAATTTACAAATACGAGTGAGTAGGAAGCATTGAAAATGATGTGCTCGTCGTTAGTCTCTTCCTTACCAATTGTCTGGCAAATATCTGCCTCGTAGTAAGAGTCGACTGTGTCTCACAAGCGTTCAACACGTGTCGATATTGAGTACAAGCCTTCTCGATATCGCGATTATGCATGTGTGCGATGGGGGCTCGTTGAATGGCCAGCTCCAGGATGGGACCAAGAGGAACGACGATGTACGGACCTGAGAAATACATAGAGCATGAGATGAGATTAAAGGTGAATAAATCAATGAATAAATCGATTAAGAAATCCGTCAGATTATACTCACCTTGATGCTTCTCCATATTCTGCAGATATCGCAGTCCCAAATCAGTGGCCTTCTCCAAACACGCGACTCGATGGTCGAAATCCAGGTCGGCGTCTTGCTTTTTCTCCAAAGCGATGCCTTTCAACGCAAACGATTCGGCCACCAATTTCATGACTCTGAGCGGCAGAGCCTTCTCCGTGTGCCCGATCTGATCAATACCAGACGCCTCGATGTGCTTCAGGGCTTGCTCATAGTCACCATTCACGTAGAACGCCTTGGCCAGCAAGAGATTCGCGTCCATTCGCAGGGGCGATGCCGCGCTCGACGTGAGACACGTCTTCAGGTGACGTTTGGCGTCCATCAGGAGCACCGAGTTCGGGGTGTCCTTGTTGTTGCCTTCCAAATACTTCTCCAGTTTCGCCTCGCCGAGCAGGAACTGCACCAATTCGTTGTGATCGTTGCCCAACTGTGTCGCCAACTCGAGACATCGATTCCAGTTGCCTTCTTCCCGATTTCGTTCGATCTCACTCTCGGTGCGCGCTCGACTCTTCTGTGCTGTCATCGTCGTCATTTTCGTGGCTCGACTGTGGTCAACGAGTAGACCAAGAATTGGTCACCAATTCATCGTTAGCAAAACCTGGTTGGCACGAATCTTGTTTACAGTCGGGCATAAGTTTTATGCCACTGCAACTAGTCGAATGTTTTTTTTATAGCGCTGGTTTACACGCCATGAACGTGACTAAGCACGCGAATGTATAGCAGAGCTACGCACAGCATTTAAATGCTGGCCAGTATTTCCGATTGCTCACTAAACTCGACTGCACAGACTTCCCTTCCCCTTCGTCAATTCATGACAGGATGTCGTCTATGATGTGCAGCGAGATCAATTCTCTGTCTTTCAACTGCGGTCAGCAGCGACAGGAAACTGTGCGAATTATCGCACAGTAATCGCAAAGTGAATACTCGAATGGTGGTAAACTGAAATGAAATTAAACAAGAAACAATGAAATGCAACACAACAAAAGCAACGAAATACTCATTTTGCGAAATGATTTTGACTTTGATGCAAGTTGCAACATGTCGAATGTTGAAGACACGGCACAAATCAGAAACGGCAACTAGAAGGACAAAGACGATTGAACTGTGGCGTCCAGCCGTTAAATACTGTCGAGCGCGGGACGTGTTGACATCAATTTCATTGGACGACCGATGATGAACTGTAAAATATGAATCGGTATCGAGCAAGTTTACGTAAACTCGCTCGCCGAAATTCGATGCATTCTGCATTAGTTAGCACTGTGACTGCTTCGCAAGAGTGGATCGTTTAGATGAAAATGTCAATTCTAATTAGCCATCCAGTGATCGCTG
>JAGGCA010002350.1:39111-52748 GCA_022876805.1 Osperalycus tenerphagus | reverse complement strand
TGACACATCAAACCGTTAAAGACTTGAAAATTTGTGCATTGCAGAAGTTCAGTCAAATGGAAACTACCTTTAATGAATACCAGTCAAATATAGAGGAAAATTCGCACAAATTAATTTGAAAATTACAATTTAGACAAACACTTCAGCGAAAGAAATACGGAGCGATAGTTAAGTGGTCTTTGAACCGGTAGCTGATCCTGAAGCAAAACCAAAACTGGAACGTACCTGAGGATCTACACGGGCGTGATCAGAACGAACGTCGCTTATTCCCACATCGACCACCTTTGCGCTGCTTGCATACTGCCCACGCCGATTTCGTGCTCGTCGATCGAGAGCGTAACAAACCGTCACCAAACTTATGGTGATGAGTGCGAAGACGACAATCAGCAAGATAAGAGCAATGGAAACATCTGGTCTACTCTCTGGTATTGTCGACGTTACACTTGCACCAGTTGTTCCTGACACAGGTGTGCTTGATGTGATCGGAGAGCAATTCAGCTTGAAGAATTCGTTGGCAGTCGATTTCGGACGGCTCAACGAGCCACTCAGCCTGCCAGTTTCTTCGTCGATGCCACGAATCTGGTATTCGTAGTAGTAGGATTCATTGCCGAAGAAGAAGTAAACAGTCTCGTTATCTCGGTGCGCGGCAGTGATCGGATGTACCAAAGCGAAGTGTGACACTGGTAATGTATCGGACAGGTTGCCTATGTCGGACTCCAAAATCCAGTAGTTGGTGCCTGTGATATAATGACAGGTTAACGCTACATAACGACATACATAGGAAACGAGGAATGGACAGCCTACTGTTGAAGAAATAGAGGAAATACGTTTGTCTGTCGGGTGAAGGATGCACGCTGAAAGTGGCATCGTAGAGCGGTCTGCGATTACACACCAACGGGATGGTGTTCCATTCAGGTCTGTAAATGCACATGTGTGTGCCAATGTGTGTGCCAATGTGTGTGCCAATGTGTGTGCCATTCACCTACAAGCAATGCTTTCGCAATCATTAATTCTCATTTCTGACAGTCACTATCGTCTTTTCTCACGAAATCTTCGTGCTGGTATCTCTCGCCGCCGGTCTTCGGTCGCTGATAAGTGACACTCGTCTGAACACGACGGTTAGCCTGTGTGGCACCTGTGACGGTCGGCTTCTCTCCTTGTGACAAGTTCCAGAAGTTGAATCCGCTCCAGAGATACAATTCAGTTCCCACCTTCTCAATGGCGTCAATCGGGAACGATTCGCACAGGTCCAGGTTTTGCGTAGCTTCAAACTGACCATGGTGAACGACGAGCGCATTGATGAACAGCAATACGAAGACAGCAGGCTTGCTCATGACGGCTTCAGTCATCCAGTTCGTCCCCCAAATCTGAAATATGTTAGAAAACGCAAATGTCACGTTCAGTTGGGATTCCAGCGGTCTTTGTCGATAAGTATTAGTCGCGTGGTTAGTTGTTGGCTCGTGATCAAGCGACTATTCGCGATGTGAATTTCGTGGTCATCAATTGATGGGGATCAAATGTGTGTGCGTGTATGGAGATGCCAAACCGAACTTAACAGAGGTCTAAGTTTGTGGAAATCAGATACATGATGAACATCTAAAATTATTTCTGAATCGCAGGTGGGACCATGAACATGAATGCATGTTCCTAGAAACACGTAGATAAGATGTTGTGAGCTTCATGGAATGGTTGTTTTATGTGGATCACATCCATGACCATGTCAGATACAATATATTTACATATAACATGCAGTGAAATATAAAATTAAGCGTAATGAGAATTCAATGCGTGAGAGAAGACACCAGTTTCAAACTCCATTTTGCAACTAGTTGCGATTGTAACTCGAATAGTGTTAGAACTGATCTAAGGCCACACAGAACATGAAGTAGATCAGTCTATGAATTCCACAACTGAAATTTATTAGTTCACACAAGCTGACAATCTATCGCTGTCCGCGGTACGCTCACTGATGCTGATTGCCAGAGTTGGCGCCAGCACTTTGGTCCGGATTCGGATTTCGAATGGGATTCTGGCTTGACGAATTCAAATTGGATGTATTTCCAGCGCTGCTCCGATTGACGGTCCCTCGGTTCGTTTCTCTTCCTTCCACTGAGTCGTTATTTCGTTATCCGTTTCTGGTGGTGTTCCTGTTGGTCGCTTGCGCCCTATTTTCAGTCTTCTTGAGCGGTCTGCCTCTTCTTCGGCGGAGGTGGAATCTTACCAGGTGCCGTTGTCATCTCGACCGGGAACTGGGACACGTTTTTTGGTGCTTCATCGGGTAATTCTTCATCCGGTTACCTTGTCCTTCGGTCGGATTTGCTGGATATTGTTTCATTTTTTCTTCTTGCCAGTGAGCAAACCGTCCACACACCAAAGTGAATCCGACGAGCAGTCTCTGATGCAGAGAAGTTCAGAATTTTTCTCTTGTATTGTTGCATCGCGACGTCGTCCGGGAAACGACTTTTGACAACAAAGCGATCGCATGCCAAAAGACGAGCTTGAGAAGGAAGCAAGTCAAATTGTAAATCGATGTGAATTTAGTGAAATTAGTTTCCGTTTGTCTGAATAGTTGTAAATGTTTTTTATTTCAAGCTTAAAGCTTCACGTCCACGACGATGTACACTAGAGAATGCTATATTCTAACCATGTCTGTTGGTGATCACCGATCACAGGCAAGTTCCATCACAACTCCTCACAATTTAAACAACGAGTTACGAAATGAATTAAAACTGACTGTTATCCGAAGAATCCTCACTCGCGTGTCCTTCGCTTTGTCGTCCTCGATTCGCTACGGTTTATAAACAAATACATGACAATGAAATGACGTAGACGAGATAGTAACAATGGTAGACATACTTCTGGCAGAGCGAAGATGATTGAGCGACGTCAGCATTCGGATCATGAACGATGCCGGCACGGTGATCGTGTCGCGAGTCTCTTCCAACATGACTTCGTTTCTTTTCACCATCTACAATAAATGACAAATATCAACGAGCACGTACATTCGCGATTCTGCATCCTGTATACCTCGTCAGCTTTCTCTGTATCGAAGAAGGACTCTTCGCGAATGGGCGACCACAGTTTGATGTCATAGTCGATGCCACTCGTTGCAAGAACTGCACGACAATGAGAAAGAGTGGAAGTGACACTGAACCTGAATTTGTCGGCAAAACTTTTGTGACGTACTGGGATCGAACGGATGAGGTTGCAAACAGTTAACGACGTGATGGTCCGCCTCCATCATCATCACCAATTCAGCTGAATATCGATCCCAGACGAATACATGACCACAGTCAGAGCCACTCATGACGAAATCATCGCCCCAAAACGTTGCTTCTTTGATCTATTTATATCATCAAATATGTACTGTTAATCATCAAAGTACTCACAAGGACATGGGATGGAACTTCCTCAACATGGACACCTGCAAAGCAAAGAAAAGTCAGTGGAGTCTTCAATTTTTCAAGTTAAATGCAAACACATTTTAAAGTAGCCTCAGTTACGTTAGTGGTCAGCACATAAAATATGTAGGATCTATTGGAGAATAGCCATCATCGGCTGCCAAAAGAAAATTCATGCTTATACATAACTAAGTTTCCTGTTACCTTTCCTCACTTGGAGTTCATTCCAGTTGCTCCCAAGGGGTGAAACATGTTGAGGAAGTTGACCAACAACCTACCATTGTGCGCGCGTTTCTGTGGCCGACAAACTTCTGCTTAATTCTCGGAGAGACGACAGTCTCGAGTTGCTGACGCTCCAGATTTCTTTCTTCCCTAAAATGTCTGAGTACGTCATCAAACGACTTCAGAAGCATTTGTCGAGCACTTCGACTTCTGTTGCTTCCAGCACTCGGTCTCAGATCTCCAGTCGACTGTGTTGGTGTTGATTCTCCTCTCGAATTGCCTGGCTGACTATCGTGAGACTTTTGCTTTTCGTTATCGACATGATGACCACCACCACCTACTTCCAGCTCCACGTCCACCTCCTCATCGTCATCGTTATCATCACTATCGGTACGTCTATCACGATGATCGTCCTCAGAGACGATGAAAGAGTGAATATCCATCAATTCAGAATCGTCATGCAATGCAGCGCTCGAAGGTAACTGATCAAGATTTCGTTGCACTTGTTCTTCAACAGGATTCGTGGAACTCTCGTCATTTCTCTGTTGTTGACTACTAAATGAAGGAGTACTAATAGACGTCGAAGTTGACGTAGAAGGTTCCACAGTAATTATACCGCTATTAAGACCTTGGCCGGTGTATTGCAGATTAACCATTGGTTCGCCGGCCGTGTCGTCTTCATGCGCAGCGAGCTCTCGCTCGAGATTGTGCAGACTTTGATCTAAACTATCCACAGGACTGGCATCAACGACCGTCCTATTCGGTGGTGAAACGGACTGATTTGTTTCAGCTGAAGCGGACGCTTTGCTCGTCGACGGTGTGCTGCTCGGTGGGCTTTCAGTTTGTGCGCTCGTTCCTTCAAGCGGACTGTTTTGAACTTGCCCACTTTGGCTTTCACCAGGAGGATTCGATGCTGACTCTGAAGAATCGCTGCCATGCGCTCCTTGTGGTGAATTGAAGATTCTGGTGAGCACTTCGGACATTCGTTGCATGAGATTAGCGTGCACAGATCGAGGTCTGCTCTCGTCAACCG
Source organism: Osperalycus tenerphagus (assembly GCA_022876805.1). NCBI lineage: Eukaryota > Metazoa > Arthropoda > Arachnida > Sarcoptiformes > Nematalycidae > Osperalycus > Osperalycus tenerphagus. The sequence goes on along the minus strand of JAGGCA010002350.1, from coordinate 48,092 downwards.
CTTCGCGTTCGCTTTCAGGTCGTGCATTCGGTCCCGTGTCACTCCAGTCTCCTCTCACCCTCAATCGTTTCATGAAGGGCTTGCTTGCTGGTGATGCTCGTCCTGTTTTCATTGAGATATTTTGCGATAAATTGCCCGTCAGTTTCTTCGCTGTAGATTTGCCGCTGTCCTACAGAATCATGTAATGATTTCATACATAAGTAACTGCAAGACGTAATACGACCATCATTGTACTTACAGTAACATCGAACAAATAAATAAAATCAGATGAGTAGCTGACTAGCATCTCGCGACCATCCGGTGCGTAACATAAAGAAGTGATTCGATGATCTCTTCCTTGGAACTCGGGCACTGTAAATTTAACTAGCAGTGACTGCGTTGAGTTTTGCAGAAAACCTCCTGCATGGAAAATTGCAAAATGAAGTCCTCCGATGCCAAAATTCAACTAGACAAGATATTAACCTGAAGCTCGAGTACCAAGCATTCTTCGGTCGAATATTCGCACGGTTGAATCAGCACAACCCACACCCAGCTGGTAAGGCATCAAATGCGTGACAGCTAAGGAAGTGATCGCGTATCGGCAATCAATTAAGATGTCATCCTTGCAGTTGTTGTGTGAACAGCTCTGTTTGATGCGCAAGTCGAACCAACGGACCGTTCCATCTTCTCCACTAAAGATTCAGGAATGAAAGAAAATCCGGAAAAGTTTATCATGAAGCATATAAGAGTCAAAAATTGACTGACCAAGATAAGAAGGTGTTGCTATCGTTCGGGACAGTGGTCACTGCGTGGATCAGAATAAGTATGAAGCGAGTTCTCAGTTGGGATACTTCTAAATAGTGTTCACTTCGCGCACAAAGCAAGCACAATGAGATCTATCGATACCTTCGTAGGCTGTTCCATAGTGGCAAGTGAAGATATTGTACAAGCTTGTCTCGGGCCGTTCGATGTCCGTGAAGATAATTCCGCCATCACCGGCACAAGAAATTACCTGTGATGAACAAATCATTTGTTACAAATTAGTAGACCAACATCGAAATAACACTGAGGAATTAGACTAACGTGTCGATCGCCAGAATTGGGCAAGAATTTCGCGCTGAAGATGTTAGCTCGATGACCAGTTCGGACTTGGGCTAAAATCTGCAACAGAGGAAGAGAATCCAATCAGTCAATCAATTTCCAAGCCACAATGCCGAGAGGTATCACTTCGTAAGTATAGCCTTGAGTAACGCAGAGTTGCTGGTCGTCAGAGCCCGACAGAATGTAATGACCAGAATCGCTCCAACAAATGGTGTTCACCTGGACATAGAAGAAACGACCGAGTGAGTGATGGTAGTGAGTGAAGTGCTGGTCACTCATACACATCCTTGGTGAACAGGCAACTTCTTCTGCAGGGCGAGACGCTGAACGATCGCTCGATTGTCTGCCAGAGATGAGACTGTTAAGCTGGACCGAAATGATGGGCAAATTATGTTATCTTACTCTTGGCAGCAGCGAACAGGCTGAATGGAATGCAAGGTGACGTTTGCGAGTCGGAAATCTTGTGGTACAGATTGTGAGGATCCAACATTGCAATAAACAACTCGCCGAAGGTAGTCGAGGATCTAGATGATCGGGGTTGTCCCTCACCGCTTGAACAGGCCCAGAACGCAACCGAAGTTACCTACTGCGAACGCGGATAGCACTCGGATGCTGACCAGTATTTAAAGTGCTCACTTGACTCAGCTGCACGACGATGTGCAACGAGATCAGTTTTCAGTCTTGGAACTGCGATTTGCAGCGACTGTGATCTTACACATCAATTTGATCAATCAGATATCAAGAAAATTCCCAGATGGTATCTGGTGACCAAAGTGATGGATGCGGCAGCAGATTAAAACTTAGATAATGACTCACTGACCAGGATCCAACATTGTCGTGATTGTCGATCAGTTGCTGACTAGATTTACTGCGTTAAACAGGACATTGGACAAGATCGAGCCACGGACTGAAAGACCGGTCGGCCAAGATGGTCTAACTGATTGAAATGAATCAGTGTCGAGAATTGAGTAGTCCGTCGTTGAGGAAGTTTGCAATCTCTGCCGAGCTGTGGTGACACTTTAAATAGTCGATCATCGATCAGCTACGTCGTCCGAACGGCTGCCAAAAAGCGGTCATTTCTTTCTCTATCGAGACTGGTTTCTGCTCATTTTCCCGCAGTGTCGGTGATCAGTGGTCACTTCCGATCGATATGGATCCTTCAGGCTCGGAACCACCTCGCCAACCACGCGACATTCAAGGACTGTTGCGATTCTGCATGGAAACAACGCGAAATGAAGACGCGCCATCGTCATCTACTCATCAACAGATGCAACCCGAACGACGACAGTGGCTCGAAGATGCGCTCAAGGAGATGACCGTCGATGTCGTGCAGGAGATGCTGCACAATATCGATGCTGTCAAGCGTGGACTGGAGTCGATCACGAAGAATGGAGTCTCGGAGGAGACCATTGACGAGATAAAGGCGGCCATCGACGAGCTCATCGACCAAACTGGATTACGGCCAGATTACGCTGCCGATTTTCATAAAATCGGTGGCTTTCAGATACTGAAACCGCTCCTTCTCGGTGATGTTAGCCTGCTGAAAATGAAGGCTGCCGAGCTGATTGCTGAACTTTCCCAGAATCATAAATACTCACAAGATGCGTCCATCAGAGAGGGTCTGTTGCCCATTTTGGTCGATTTGCTTGAGAACAGTGCTGATGACAAGGTCAAGATCAAGTCTCTGTACGCGATTTCATGCCTGATACGCGATAACGAGCCAGCGCAGAACATCTTCGAATCGGAACTCGATGGTTTCTCGGTACTTCTTCGCGCAATCCAGAATACGTGCACCGGTGAAGAGTCGGGCAACAAATTGCGCCTGAAATCAGCGTTTCTGATAACGTCGCTGTGCCAGCAACGGCCTTCTTTTCGCGACACACTCTGCGACATGGGTTTCGTTGAGCAGCTCGCTGCACTTCTACACATGGAACACGATTCGAGTCACGAGTATTTGCTGTCCGCTCTCCTGTCTCTCACCTCGGATCACGAACGGTCGCGCAATGAATGCCAGAGACCAGAATTGGGTTTGAAATCATTGCTGACCAGCCGAATTGATTTTCTGAAAGATAAGCCCGAATATAATGAGGAACGATCTTACTGTGACCAGCTGTTAAGTTTGTGTTTTTCGCGGAATGAGATGCCCGAAAGTGAACGATAATTGTGGTGATGTAACGAAAACGTCAGGCTTTTACTTCGCCATTAAATTCATTCTGAATCGGCAATATCGGGAAACTGCAATTTCTCGTATTTACAGAACATAATCGGCAATCGTGTGCTTAACTGTACGGGATCTGTGAGTAAAGACGATGGAATTTCGACGTCGTTGAGTGGCATTTCCTTGTTGGTGTACTCCCGGAGAATATAATTCGTCTCAAGCTCGTGGTATATCCTCGTGTCGTTCATTCGCACCAAGACATTGTCGATGCGAAGAAAAAATCGCAGCAGAATGAAAAAGCTTTTCTTCATGACACGCTAAAGATTAAGGAACGAGAGAATCCAAGTAAGAAGTTGATCATGAAGCGCATAAGTCGCAGATTTACTAACCATCTTCACAGTCATTTCAGCTACTCCGTTATCAGCGAGTTCGTCCTCGAACAGATGCACATCATCGTAGAAGAGAATCTCTTCCTTGACTTTCAACTTTTCCATATCTATGCGTTGACCCGTTCCGGTGACGAGCATTGACTGACCATTGCTGTCACCGAAGAGAGTCCCCTTATAATCAGTAGTGAATGTCCAGTCAAATGGGTGCGTGATGTTCTTGCTGTACTGGCAATCGTTTCGCGCTCTCTGCCATCCTTCCGCCACAGCTACTCGTAACGGGTCTCCATTCTTATCCACGCTCTTGAGTGCATCGAAACAGTTGAATTCGATGCCGAACCCATCCTTGTGCTTCACTCGCAGCATGTTGTTCGCGAATGTCATGTCAGGTAAGTGCGGTAATTCGAGTTGCTCGTCGAAACTAAACGGGGAAAATTGGTGAGTGTCGATGGGAGGCGAGTCTGTCTGCGCGTTCGACTTACAAGCAAAGTTTGCATTTCTGTGTCGATGGAGCGGGCGATGATTCTTGGTTACCTTGAGTCGAGTTGATCGCTGATTGCTGTTTACAAATGAAAGGCGACCGGCACTTGGACTGCAGAATGTGGCTTCGTCTGGACGTGATTGCCCATTCGTTGAACGCGTAAACCTGCTCGTGAATGCCATCAAAATCGGAGCTCTGCACGCTGCCCGACATCGTGGTTCCGGACCAGGCCTTCGCTGGTTTGTTGATCGGAATGTAATCGAATACCGAATACTAACCGATGAATCGAGTTCGGTGGTACGGAATTCGTTCGATTATGTCCCGTTATTCGGAACTGGACGCGAAGGCGGTTAGAACGTTCCAACTTCTAACTTACGAGACTCGTACACGTGCATCACTATAACGCGTTCACGTTCGCCTTCCATGGCCAACTGCTAATGGATCAACTGTCTTCTACAGGTAACTCATTGTTTCGATACTTGATCGTCTTGCCATCAATCGATCTCAGCAGAGTATCGGTCATTGACTCGTTCTCAGGTGTGCAATCGAAGCCTCTCGAAATATGGGACAGCGACGATGAGCGTCCCCAAGACGATGCCGAACAGGATATGGGTGTGGAACAAGGTGCGAACGGCAATGACAGTGGCAGTGTTGTATCGGGAGAGTCGTCTGAAGATGATGAATCGGTTGAGTTACCACCGCTGGTGATCGAGAACGGTAAACTGATGGTGGTGTACAAGAGACAGTTTGCCGCGCTCTGGTCCCTTGACGTAGAGACCATCGTCGAGCTCTATCTCGATTTCGACATCCTCACTACACTGCCACCTGAACTGTGTACCAGACTTGTATCCTGTAAATTACTTTCCCTGCTCGGTAACCGTCTCGACAAACTTCCAGATGCCTTGGTACTAATGCAGATGCTCGAAAACCTGCGTCTCAATGACAACAAATTTACGGTGCTGCCCAAGTCTGTGTGCCAGTTGAAGAACTTGCGGTCGTTGAACGTTGAGGGAAATGTCCTGTACAAATTGCCGAAAGCGATCGCCATGCTTAGCAGATTAGAAGAGCTCAAGCTCGCAGAAAACAAATTGGGGAAATTGCCAGTCACATTCGGTGATCTCGATTCCCTCGTCAATCTGGATCTCGCTTACAATCAGCTCCATCATCTTCCTCTGAGTTTCTGCAAGTTCACCAAACTTCGCACTCTCAACCTAAGTCACAATGCATTGGAGGCATTGGCTGAAACTTTTGGCCAATTACCTAACATAGAAGTTCTGGACTTGTCTTTCAACAAGCTCACCGAATTTCCGGAACATTTCAGTTCAGCACCGCGCCTCAAGAATCTCTTTTTCGATAACAACGAGATCGCTTTTTTGGCTCCATGGTTCGGCGAACTATCCGAGCTCGTCGAACTGTCTGCGATTGCCAATTACCTGCGCGGTGACCAGTTCCCGGAAAGTTTTGGACGCGTTTCTCAGAAGCTTGTCAAATTAGTGTTGCCGGGAAACTTCCTTGAATCGCTTCCGGAGTCATTCGCAACGATACAATCATTGCAGTATGTGGACATCGGAAGTGCCTTGTACGAACCCGAACGGAAGAGGAATCAGCGCAATGGGAACAACATTTCACATTTACCGAGAGAGTTTGGACTTAACTTCCACCATTTGAAGCAGCTGAGACTTGACGAATGTGCTATCGAAGAACTACCCGATTGCTTCGGAGAGTCCATGCAGCAATTGGAGCTTCTCGATTTGTACTGCAACTCCCTGATCGAGTTGCCGCCATCATTTTGCAAGATGTCTAGCCTTAAAATTTGCACTCTTTCGATGAACGGTATCAAGGCCCTGCCGGGCAATTTTGGTGATCTCGTCGAACTCCGGGAGCTCAGGCTCGACAGTAATTTGGTTTGTTATCCTGCCCATTTTCACTTGTGCATGTCGGTCTAATGCTTCTTTGTATTCTTCATAGCTTACGATGTTGCCTCCGTCATTCGCCAGTCTGATCAACCTGAAAAGTCTCGATCTCTACAACAACCCTTTCGTCGTGTTTCCGAACGTCCTGACGCGTTTGCCTAACCTGAAGAGTTTGGAAGTTGGGAGCCAAGTTAGTGGTGATGCCGTTGATGAGACTAACTGACTCGAAGCTAACCGATGTGTGGCACTCTTTCGAAAATGACTGTATTCGTGGTCTAGATTACCGATATGGCTGTTGATTGCAGCAAACTGCACAATGGAGGAACTGTCAAGATAGCCCGACTCAATAAACTACTTGAAAATGGTTTGAAAATTCGCAAACGGAATGGCTCCAGTAGGTTTTTCATGACGCACAAGTCACTGCCGCCTGTCTCCATCGAGAAGAGTGAGACGAGTGACGAACTGATGGATGTCGACTCAATGGATTTAATGTGGGAAGATGACGAACTCTGGGATCCGAATGGTATGCGCTCTATGTTTGGTAAGCTGATTATCGATGGTGATCACGCTTTTTACGTAGAATACACATACACATGCAAATCGCCAAAATCAGTACCTCGATACTGGTACAACAATTGTCGTGCTCTTAATAGAAGATGTTTCATCAAGCTTTTCGCAGAAGACAAGTCTGGAGAGAAACGAAGAAGGGTCAAAGCAACACGCCTGAATCATTTCCCCGTCTCGGAGGGCCAGTTCGATGATGTTGACTGAAATCTACGTGATTGGGAACATAACTGAAACTAAAACTGTCAAAGACGATACAAATATTTCTGTTGTAAAAGGTGGCAGTGATTATTTACTTCTGCTTGCGCTTTATCTGTTTATTGACTGCACTGTGGTATTCACACATTTCCACTTTTACTTTAGTGCTGTGTTAGCATTTACAGAAAAACACATTTTTAATTCACCCAAATACATATCATATTCCTATCAATCATATTCTATAATTTTCGCAAGAGTGATTCGCAATCAGAATTTACATCAATAGGAAACTAACATCGAGTTAGATATCGGGTTAGCCGAGTCAGATACCAAAATATTGTCGGTCAAATGATGCGATCCAGTCGCCACACACGAAAGTGTGTTTCGTGACTGAATCTTCATCTCTCCAACGATAATTGAAACTGTCAGAGATTCCAAAAGATTCCGACGGTACTAATATTTGTTTTGTTCTATCTTAACAGAACTTGAGTGTCTTGAAGGTGGTTATCTTTCAAGACAGATTATTTTCACTGATGCATTGCGATTTGTCTATTAAACATTGTCGGGTGTCCTCACATACCTACTTTAGTGCTATGTCAGCAAGTCGTTTTATGCACATTCTTTGTACGTTGATGAAGATCTGTCTATTTAGTTATTTATTCAGATACTCACCGCACCTCGTTGTTTGCACTTCACTTACTATTATGTAACATCCACGTTGATTTTATTCGTGTTGCTTAATCCACAAGCGTATCCGCTGCAGAATGAAACGTACATAATTAATGCACCAGTTTTGAGAGAGTAGCTAACCGATCCGATCATCGAATTATTGTTTTAACGATGCGATGCACTCATCACTGCTGCACTTGATCACCTCCGTTCTACTTAACAGTGATCGAAACATTTCACTTACGGAAGTCGATGTTTTACTGCATCGTTTTGTTTGTCTCACAATGTGCGTGATATATCATTATCAAGACCGTTTAGTGAATCATTTGCAAAAATTTGCTTTCAGTTTAATCATTTTTCAGGTGTGATCTTTGTGACGGAAGAATCGTGAGTGAATTATTCGAAGCTTGTACTTATGTATTTGACACTTTAGCACTGTCAACACTTATGGTTGATGTTCCTAGTACAGATGTATTCTGTATTTATCCACTTGCGTATTTGATGCAAAATGCAACTACAATTGTGTAATACATAACGTACCAATTTCTAGAAGGTAGCCGAGCAGTTATAAATTATTGTCTAATTGATGCGATACATTTGTCACTATTATACCTGCTCGCCTCCGTTCAACTGAACAATCAAACGTTTCAATTTACGGAAATTGACGACAAATTCGCGTCATTTTGTTTCTCCAAATACACATGATTTTGATTTGATTGGCAATCGTGTTTAGTGCAATTACTTGCATCACTTTCGATTTAACGATTTTGCAAAGACGAATCTTCGTGCCGAAGAAATCGTTAGTGAATTATTCTTGCTGTATTTGCTAATTTGTTGTTTGTAACAATTTCTGCAATTGGTTATCATCAACTGTGGTGGAATCGTGTCGAAACTAGGTAACGACGAAATGTATCCGTCATCGAAATATTCGTCGGAACCTAACAAAAGAGACATTTGTAAATAAGTGCAACTTGAATTGTATGATGACGCGAGTAGATTTCTTTGACTCGAGTATTATGTTTGCAGAGTTTGTGATTTTTTTGTCCATTCTCGAGCAAATACCGCACGTATTTGATATTAAAGCATTGTTGACTGCCATTAGATTGAGAGTATGTAGATGCATGTTTGCTGCATGCGTCAAGCTGTGATGCAAGAATAGCGAGCAATTTGCATCGCGACGCCAATCGAAAGAAAAGAGAAGTCGTGCAGATGATGGCACACACCAGAACCGAAATATTGATTTATCAAGTCTTGCGCGAAGATCTTCGTTCCGGCAGGTACAGCAGGTGCGTCATGGTGAGTACCTGTAATGCGATCATTGTGACACAAATAATGTGCCCATGAATTTGATTACGCGTGATTAGTTGATGGTGCATTAATGAATTTGGCCTGTTGACGAGCAACTCGTGACTGGATTCGATTCTGCACGAGGTCAACATGGACTAGTGGATGGCAGTCGTCGCTGCACTTTTAATGCATCTCTTCTGTGTAGAAGAACTGTGCACCAATCGATAATATCAACTATTCACGTC
>JAGGCA010002350.1:882-12079 GCA_022876805.1 Osperalycus tenerphagus | reverse complement strand
TACGATGATAATCTCAACTAGAGGTGATGAGCATCAATCAGAGCCCCACAATTTTGCATAGCAAACACCATAAACTGTTTATGAAACGTTGCTCTGATTTATTGTCGTCATCGAGAGTCAAGAGTATCATCGTAAGGATCACCTCTTGATTGGGTTGAGTATTATCTCAATCAGTGACTATAGTTCAGGGAAGGACTTAATTCCGCGAGTGCACATAAACTTTCGTGTGTTTCGATACATTTTCACTGTTGGCATGAAAATTTTCGCCTGAAATCGATCGCTTGATTAACTCGCGATGCATCTTGTCCATGGTGGTCATCTCGACAAGTCAGACATTTGATATTTTCGTCTGGGTGGGTGGTGAAGAAAGGCGATGGGTTGAGAGTTAAGTCTAGCAGCCTCCTGTATATGTGGCTTCTCCTCATGTCTCGGCCGTAAAACTCGTTTTTCGTAAATTAGAGCATTCAAGTATTGATATTGTTAACGGAGACTTGCATGCAATGGACAAGCTGCTATTACATTAAACTACATGTTAACCATTTAACAAACATATTTTTCTCCGAGAAAAGAATACTTTGCACTCGTGGCATTTGAAATTGTGTGATTGGTGCTATTTTTATGCATATGGTGAAATTACGTATCTATCGATCGACACTGCAGCGCAGAACGTGCCAAACGAGCGACTTGCATACTGAATGTAAGAGCTCTTTCTCGCCTTGACGCAACGGGCCGCGATCGTCTAGTGGTTAGGACATTGCGTTGTGGCCGCAATAACCCAGGTTCGAATCCTGGTCGCGGCACCCGCCCAACACTTTTGCTTCACATTCTCCACCATTTTCTCCAACTTTTCTCTCTTCTATTAATTCATGACGAATAAATTGAAGTAAGATCGCTCAAATACTTAATCGTGTGGTATTTTCTCATTCGACGAATGCAGACATTTGCAAAAAATTATGGAATCAGTCAACCATTTAATCTGAGAATTGTGTTTAACTATATTTTTACAAGATTATCGTGTATAATGAATAACAAGGCGCAACAATCGTAATTTATCATCACCATCATCAAGCTCAACAAGCAGTGCTCGTCAAGCACCTTCTAAATTTGCAATTAAATAAGCTAATTAAACGTCGAAATCGTTCATCAAAAAGTGATAAGCGAACGCCGCTTTCTTCCTCTCAATCGACTGAATCTGCGACATCTGACTCGACACTACTCGCGCATTTGTGGCCAATTTCTTTTGCGAACTGTCTCCCGGAGGCGAACGAAGTAAAACACTGCCGAAAACGGACGCTGGAAGCGAAAATCAGCAAAATGGCATAAAAACAGAGTTGAACTGAATTGTAGTTAAGTGAGCGTTTACCGAGTATTTTTGGATCGAGCTTGTTAAAATTAGAATGCCGAAGCAGCTCGCGCAAAAATGCGATGATGTAGTAAAAAACGTGCCGGTGGTGTTTCGGCAGTTCGTTGACGACCTAAACAGAGGAACGAAGGTAAGTGAGAAGCAGGGACAGCCCCCGAAATCAACTTACTTGTTTAGAGAGAATGAAAGTATTGCTGCACTCGAGAGCGCGATTGTAGAACAAAAACGGAATGACAGGCTCGGCGAGCGATTCCAAAAAGATGAGAAGTGCTTCCGCAACCGAATGAATGCTGCCCGTTAACCTGTCATCGCCAGAGTCGATCACATCGCGAATTTTGAAAATATCTGCATTTAGTCCAGACTGCTGAAACAAATCCTCTTGCGTCAGACCGAACTTGAACAGATGGTCCACCAGCAACCACAATTCTTTCGGGATGTCCCAAGACGCGTCGACTTCTTGCGCCACGGCCTCATTCTCCAATTTAAACAACTTGTCTCGTTGCATATCCCGTATCGGTTCTTTTAAGCGGACCAGTGTCATGATGGACGAGCCAAAACAACTCGGCACATACGATCCCGAAATTGTTATGAACAGATCTTTACCACCGTCCAAATGTAGAACGAGAATGTCATCGAGTTTGTCTCGACCAGAGTTAAATGACGATGCCGTTTCTTTACCAACACAGACCTTCAACTCGACCTCGAGCGTGTCACCAGGCATTATCATGGCAGAAAACGGATTAATTTGCAACCAATCTTTACAGTATGAGGTCTCGTTGAGCTTCTTGATAAATTCGAACACCACTGGAACTTGGCCCGTATTGGCAATTGTCAAAAAGTCCGACAAAGGTTCACAGAAGTGAACACTCGGGAAAACGATCTCCATCTTATCAACAGTAACTTGCGGTAGAAATTCATTCTCCAATGTGTCCAACTTCTTCATAACGCCTTCATAGATCTTGCGGTATTTGGCCATGTCTACCACTTTGATGGACGCATTGAACAAAGCACTCACTGGTTTATGGTCGCTGTCAATAGAAAACAACTAGATGAATGAGAGTTTAAGATCTCGAAGTCCCACTTACCTGATCATCAACTTTGAATGGCTTCGATACGTGAGCGGAGCAGTTGGACCACCCCGCCATAAAATACGATCGCACCACGCTGGTGGTCGATTCTTCTCACTTGAGTCCCAGTTGTTCGTCCCAGGATCGAACTTATAGGTAGGCAGATGCTTGATTGGCGCTTCGTTATATCCGACGAATATCTTCTTAAGATTATGCTGTATCTTCAACTGGTCGTGGGTAAGTAGAACATCGAATGCCTTCTCCTCAAGCAACCCTTTCACTTGATCAGTGTTCAGATCCATTATGCGGTAATTCAAATCTCCAAACCAATAAACTTGACTACAGACCAAATGTAAACATGTCAATGTTGGGTGAGAGAAACGAAATCATGAATTTATATCTTACTCGTGGTCCTTGATAAACTTGGGCGGCTTGAACTGAGTGAATACAAGTCTTGAGCAGATTTCGTTGTAATCCTGATTACGTCGTTCGTATTCTTCAACGTGAGCAGCTAGGTGACAATTAACGAAACATAGCGACGTGCTGTGAAAATCGAATCGAACAGCTACACCACCCTTGTTTCCCTGAATGGAAAGCAACAACAACATAAGATGACAATCACGAAATCGAACACCTCATCTCAGTTTACCATCTTTCCTAATATTCCCGTGCCAACAGTCTCAGCAGTAATATTAGTGACGAACTGCTGCAACTCCGTTCTGACGAAAACAATCAACATCATGCCGATAAGCCTCACTAGTTTGAGTTTGACGTAATTGCCTTTGGGATGCAAGCCATGCAGACATGCTTGCAGCCACTCTTCTTCTCGCGGTGTATCATTGAAGAGAAACGCTTCCTTGCTCAAATCCAACTCCTGAAAACCAATTGCATAGATGTCCGGCGGCGATGGATCGCAGGCTAGCCAATGCGAGCCGAGAGAAACGTTCGCCGATTGACCGTTCACATTCCACGAGCCGACGAAGATCCGGAACGGCTTCAGTTCGGTGTACTGCTCTTCGCGCATTGCCATCTGCAACCTGATGACACTCTCGCGAGCTGCCAGAGGCGTTGCCCCGACAGCGATCGCCTGGCGAAGAATATTGTTGAAGTTGTCAGTTGGTGAATCCAGATTTCGATAGAAATTGCTGTTCCCAACTTTGTTCTGTGGCTCGCCATCGTTGTCCATGGTAGTATCATCAGATTTATCGCAGGTTTGTTCACGTAACTCGGATGGTGATTTACGATCACCGATTAGATCGGACGGGTTTGCATTGGCGGTACATGAAGGCGGTTCGTTGATTGCTGTCTCCTGGTTAGTCTGTTTACCTGGCGAGGACCTGGCAGCTTCCATAAGAAGCGCTTCGCTAACAGAATCGCAACATTGGTTAAGCCACGAGATAGACGAAGGCGAAGTTTGTCGTAGATGAGCTGTTCGATGACAAAACAAGACGACATAAATGTGTAAACACAGTCAATGATTTACAGTTGCTGACGTGTTGCTTTCAGTTTCGCATACATCAACTTCCTGTCAAACTCACCATCAGAAGCGTTCATCATTTCCTGCGACGAGAAAGAAAGAACATGAAGTTGATATGATGGTTATGCTAGGAATACATGAACTTTGTCAGAATTGGTGTTCCATCAGCTTTCCAGTTTGTACCAGCAGGTCGCGCGGCCATCGAATAGAGCAGCGGTAACACTCTCAAGAGACGACCTGGTCCGAATCTAATCATCAGGTAAGCTGGACTTGATTCCTGGATCCGGATGCATCCTGATGCTCTTCCTGTATGCATATTTAGGTGACGACGAACGTCTGAACGCGGTCATTGTGCGGTCATCGTCAGCATTGGCAGGAATGTTGCCAGACAAGAGAGCTGCTCAACGCGAGCGGAGAAATTCGCCCAACTGGAACTTCTTCGAGCTTTTCGTTCTCCAGGTACTCGTTTCCTTGTCCATCAATGACGTTATAGAATCGTCTGTTGATTATTGCATTGTGGGATTCTTATTTGTTTACAGGAAGAGTCTGCACTCGAGTTCGAGATGCTCAGCCTTTTCGATGACGCTCTTGTGCAGTACGGTTCGTAACCTACCAGGCACACCCGAATTGTGCTTTCAAGACATTTCAAGTTTACGTTTTTAATCATTATCACGTTTATTCTAGATGAATTGGATGCTTTGTTCAGTCAGTCCGTCGTCAATTGCAATATCGGCCAAGTTCCTTCGTGGTTGCAGGTTCTTAGCCAGAATACCACTACTTGGCATGGTTTATGTCTCTCATCGAACGTTTCCCGTGCTCTGAGAAGCAAACTGGTTTCAAATACCGCCACACTTTTCGATGTTCGCAACTATCTCTTCTCGCGACAGTGTGAGTTGCTAATTCTCCAAAACAAACCATGGGAACTAGCGTCCAGATCACTGCCTTTTCTTCAGAATTGCGTTGCTGAACTGAAGATATTAGAGGTTTGTTCAACACATGACCGAATGCTTGGCGAGCATCAATAATTCAAGCAACTGTTATTGTCTAGATTAATTTAGTGCCTGGCGCAGTGGCTTGTTGGGTATTTCTCAGTGCACTGGAAATCCTACAGAAGTGTGAACAGTACAGCGATTCGTCGCAAATGGAAACGTACTCGATGCATACCGTCGATATCTGGGCTTACGTGAGGAAAAAAGTGAGTTGTCGAAAAACAATACCTCAGTATGCAGTTAATGGAGCTATTAATTTATTTTCCATCCATTTTAGTTGGAAGAATTGGGAAGATTGTGCGGATTGCTTCCAGACATGAAATTCACGTCTGAATGTCTCCATCAAGTCGTAAATTTGATTGCTGGCATGGGTGAAGATCCTCATCAAAGTGAGTTGTGAACGACCTCTGCGAATAATTTCAAGTCAACTGACATTTTCTGTCCGTGCTTTTATAGACAAAGTACCTGCAAGTCCACAAACTCGACTGAAGGATGCACTCTCGGGTCAAGAACAATATCTTAAACAATTTCTGGAAATATCCGAGCTCACAATGGGAACATTCAAGCACATCGGCAGAATGCGAAATGCGAAACTAATTGGCAAAGAACTCGCTCAACTATACATGTAAGTGTAGTTGGTTGCTGCTCTCGAATAACATAAAAGTTACTTAACTATAAAAATTGTATGCACAGGAAATTGAACAAACCCAATCAAGCGGTGCCCTTCTTTCTGGATTTGGAGAAACTGTACCTCGTGGAAAATTGGCCTGCATTACTGGCTGATACGAGGAAGCAACTACTCGAGTGTTACATTACTCAGGGAGACACAAAGAAACAACTTCGCGTGTGCTTTCTCCTGGCTGCCAGCGAGCAGTTGGATTTGAGCGATAAATCCTCTTTTTTCGACAAGGCCGTCAATTTAATCAGCCAGACAGCCCACTCGCACAACGACAGCAGTTGCACAACAATTCGAACTGATGAAATATTTCGCATTTGCGACATTGCCGTAGCGGAAGAATCGGTCATGGTTACTAATTCAGCGATTCATTTACGAATTATTATTGATAACAAGTTACCGAAACCGGTGAAGTGTCACCGATTGGCCGTTTCCGTAAAATTCGAGCCACTCGGAAGTGCATTCAGCAACAAAATTAGTGATAAAACGAAGTACTGTCGTCATCAAGATACACTGATTGTGGATCCGAGAAATACCAAGAAATCGCAAACGAAATTGGAAATGGTCACGTTCCACTCATCAATCGCTGTCGGTGTCAACTGTCGGAATACTTCGCGCGTGTTGAAGAGAGCTGACAGCAACACGCTGTTCAACATCGAAAAGGAGCCGGAAGTTGACGATTATACGAATTCGTTTTCGGCTAACTCGCTGACATTGCAGTCGGGAGTCAATGAAATTATGTTGAATTACACGACCTCGCAGTGTGGCATGTACGTCGTGCGTCAAGTGAAATTGGAGTGGTCGGAAAAGCTGAGCTTCGTTTCGGTGCACCCACCAAATCATGTTTGCTTCCCGGTCGTCACAGAGCAACCGTCAGTCAAAATTTTACAAATGACAACACTCGACACGGTGGCAAACGAACTGATTGCCGGTATCGAACAAAATCTTGTCCTACAATTCAATAGCGGCAGTTCGTTCTTCGATAAGGGTACCTCTCTAAAGATCAAAGCATCGTGTGGATTGCAGATGAAATTGGAAACTGAATTTTCATCTTCACTGCTCGACGAAGTGCCGTACACAATCAAGGAACCGCTCGCACCATTCCAGATTCTCACTATTCCACTGTTGGTCAAGGCGAGACTCAATGCCCAGAACGATACGAGTGCCATCGAACACCAGTTGACTGTCTGTTGGTTACCGAACCAGAGCAACTATGCAAAGTCAGTAACGTCTTCATTCCATCTGCTTCCTCCATTCATGAGCACGTCTAAACTTCACACGTGCGGCGAACGCAAATTCATCGAAGTAGTTTTTTATGGTGTGGCGAACAGAAAGTTTATGTTGAGCAGTGCAAGATTGAATCTGTGTGCAGAAGATGCTGGAAAATGTATCGAACTGAAGCCACAGGTGAGAATGGGTATTAAAAGTTTTTCTGTACTTTCGCACTGCTATTCTATTTTGAACTGTCAATTAACTGCTTGTCTCTTTCTCCCTTAGCGCAACAAGGATTTCGCTGTCATGAAGGATCAGTCTGTTCATTTCATGTGGGAGTTGATTACATCGACTTACGAATCGGCAAGATTCGCATTGTGTGTGTCATATAAGCAGTGTGGGAAGGAGTATGATGAATGTGATTGGGAAAAATATGAATCCGATTTCAAGTTGAGCAACTATCGGACGCTTTACATCATTGATGCCAGTATCGAACCGATGAGGGGGTCGGAATTCTGTCGCGTTGGTCAGTTGTGTAACTTTGCCGTGTCGATTACGAGATTGGATAATTCGAGCGTCGACTCGTCCATAATGTACGAAGTGACCGCCGATCAGAGCATGTGGAATGTCGGTGGTCGAACAGCCGGTGTGGCGGACATGGATGGTTGCGGCAAGCACGATGTGTCATTCGAGGTGATGCCTCTCGTTAGCGGATTCTTGCCTCTACCGACGGTGCGATTGTCGAAATACGTGACCAGTTCTGTACCCGATGCGAAGCAAAGTGAAGCCAAGTTGATTGCATTCGACGTTGGTCAAGTTTACAACTCGAGTCGTGCCATGCAAGTGCACGTCTTGCCTTCATCTGGTCTCATTGTGCCCGACCAGTGAAATGTCTTTCTGGTTAGAGCTATCCTGATGGAGCGATTGGCATGAAACCAGCATGAAACCCAATGGAGTTGAAAATAACATTTTATGGAGTAACTGAACGTTATTTATTGATTGATTGATATTTAAATAATAAAGTCCTGAAGTTATATTGTCACTGCGATCCGATTTTCTCGATGTCGGTGATGCACGATTGCAGTTAGTAAATAGAATACTCAAGAGACTTAATGGAAGCTCGAAGCTCACCTATTTGGAGAGTTGAGATCAATACTTTGGTGAAGTGAACGTCTCATAGAGAGCACGAAGCGGTTCTGTAAATATACAATACCACTGTGGTGAGGGACCGGAATATCGTTCGGTTAGTCAGTATTCAGCTGCTTACATGTCGGATTTGAGTTGCAAAACATCCGTCAATGAAGCCGATGTGTAAGGCGGAAAACACTAAATTTATATTCTTCATTTTCACCTTCGATGCCATTTCAACAGTCTATACATTATGTGTTTAGGTATTGACGTTTTTTCGCTTATCATGCTAATGACTCTGGAAAGTGAACAAGACTTGTCGTAGATCAACAAATTGCTGTGCCTCATCCTTAGTGCAAATGCGATATTTCATAATTAATCCATGAAGACCCTTTCCAAGAGCTGAACGCCATTAACCTAAGTGCAACGGTAAAATGATAGTGCAATTATGTAATGACGAAATATTGGTGACTGGTTAACGCTGTTCGGCATCATTTCTCTCTGTCACGATCGCAGTCCGATGCCATTGATTATGCGTTGCAATGTTGATGATTTGTTGCATTGTCCTCCTCTTTTCGCTGTTCCAAGTGACGGCAATGGTTTGTGATTTCGACGTATTTCCATCTGGATGTGCAGACGAATTCGGTACCACGTGCGACACGTCACGTATGAAGTGTGTGTGCAAGAGACCATCATACGTTCAACTGGATGACGGTTACTGTCTTCAAAGACGGCACATTAACGAGACATGTCTGATATCAGTTCAATGTTCTCATCTTGGTTTCGCAGGTTGCTTCGAGCTGCATTCGGGCTTTGAACAGATACTCGTCGACTTGAGCGACCTAAAGAATGAAGCACTCCGCGAAGAAGGCGGCAAACCTTCTAACCGATGCAGTTGCAAATTTCGATTCCGTTATCGAGCCATCACAAAAAGGTGCCACCGGGTCGTCATCGGCGAGATGTGCCAGTACAGCAGCGACTGTTCCAAGTTCGTGGCAAATACGTACTGTTATCGTGGCATCTGCATATGTCGTCCTGGTTTTGCTCAACCTGATCTCAATATCGATCAGTGCATTCGCCAATTCGGTTATGATCACAGTTGCACCATAGATCCAGAATGCCAAAGTGGTCACAAGTGCAATAGAAACACGCATAAATGTGACTGCGCGTCGTCCCACCACTACGATAGTATCATGAAGACGTGTCGACCGAACGACAATACGGGATGCGATTACGGACAGTACTGGGATGACAATAAGATGTTGTGTGCGCCCAGGAAACTCAATACCAATGTGACATCGAGAAGCCAGCGGGCGTTGGTTGGACCGAAAATCCAAACACTGATCAGAGTTATTGGCTGCTTCTTGTTCGTTATCGTGCTGCTATACATTTGCGCTGCTGTTCGGCACCACGAGAGAAAACAGGAACCGATTCGCAGACCACCTGCTCTCGTCCTTCCGCGACAGCGTTTGGTTGCCTTCAGTGGCTTGCGACGATCGTCGTCACCCCGATCGCCCTGGACGGAAGTCAAGAAGAACAGCCCCAAACGTAGCCTCCCTCACACACTGTCGAATGCATCGACTAACATCTCGCATAGTTTCGATACAGATTTGTCTTCGAGTCAGCTGTTCCAGACGGCACCCCAGGCATCGTCCAGTAGCGATGATGGCACAGACGAGTTCGAGGATCCTCCCGATCCTAAACTGTTTGAGGAGCTCTTCGCCAAAAGCCAACAAAATAACGACCCTCCAAGTTACCATTCCACTGCAAGCGGTCAACAAATTTACGTCAACGATTTCGAGTAGATTTCTTATTGTTTCGTCATCTGCAATGTAAGATTTTAGATTATCTGTACGCTCCCGCAATTAATTCCTTTCTTGAATTCATTGTCACTGATTGAGATACCGATACTGAAACAGCCTAATCGAGGGGTAATCCTTACGCTGATAATCTCCAACAACTGAATCGTTTTATAAAACAGTTCATGTTTATGTTTACTATGAAAAGTGATCGTGCTCTGATTCATGCTAATCACCGTAACCGAGAGATTTGGGACCGTACAAATTGTACAGCGAGACTCGACCAGGTGCGGTGCAGCTTTTGTGTGACCTATGCGACAGTGTTGCCAACTAGCAATGCTCAAAGTACGAGGAATGGCAGCAGAGTTGAAAACGTCAAACATGAAATATGACATCAATAATGACTCAATTATACATGTACATAGAGAAAGTTTAACGCTACTATGTTTAGAATTTTGTAATAAGTATGGAAAATGCATTCGAAATTCGTGCTTGGAACGGATCGATGTCGAAGATGAAGACAGGTCACTGTGACTGTTGGTCTCTTTGCATTGTCAACACTTGGATCTCTCGCTTAAGGAAATTGTCGACAGCTCCCCGCGTCAGACTCTGTTCAACATGGCCATCGCCGGCCAGTGTCAGTTTCTCTTCAATCTAATCCGTGCAAATTCCGGTCAAGATCCGCGATCTTGTCGTTGATGTGATCGACGACCGACGAGCTCGATCCGAAATAATTGATGTGATATCGTAATGGGACATCGGTAGGTAAAGCACGACATCATCACAAGGAAGTGAGCAACGTAACAGAGTCCCACTGACATGAACTCGTCGTGACCAGCAAAGTTCTCCGAATCTGGCGAATGCACATCACATGGAGAAGCCGCCCTTCCGGTCGAAAAATGAAATGATGGGTATATCGTGGTCAGATTGGTGATCAATTTCTTCCTCCTCAACATTAGCTGTGCGCTAGTCTCTAGTAGCCGTTCGCGATAATCGTCCAACTTGTGCCTCTTCTAGGCCAGTTTGTCTCGTTCGTATTTGGTGCCTTGCAGTAGTAGAAGGTACAGAAGATAGGTTTGACCAATCACAGCGCAAGTTTCGTGGGGAAGGGGTCAGCACTCACTACAGGGGGAGTAACTCAATGTAGAAAGGTAGTGCGACCCCCACGAAGCAGTCACGCTTCATTTCCCACCCTCATTGGGAGCGGCACTCGCCTTGTGCTTATTCCCCCATGCACCGCTGGGCGTGGCCAATAAACCAAACCGACAAATCACATGAGAGGCAGACCCACACCCTACACCAGTCAATCACAATTTATGGCTGGAACTAACCATCCAATCACAGCGAGAAGGGCCCATCCCATATCATACCAGCCAATTACAGACCACTACCGAATTCAAGCCAATTCTAATTTTAACTCAAATATGGCGGATTGTAATTTGAAATCTTTGTAATCCGTTTATTCCGTCGAGAGCGTAGTTATCTG
>JAGGCA010002330.1:47288-64380 GCA_022876805.1 Osperalycus tenerphagus | reverse complement strand
GTGACTCGGTACTGCTGCATTGCCAAATATCTGTCTGTGTCTTGTAAGTCGCCAAAAATAAGATTATGATCCAACCATTCACCAGCAGGAACAGGACAAAGTGCTAACACCAATTGTGAACACACATGCATGAAGTTGGAAATGGGACAAAAGTTTGTTCGGCTATCGTAAACGAGACCTCGGTTAACGTTGCCAGGAAAAAATACATCACAAAATGAGTGAAACCGTTTTGGGTTCTCGGAGAAGTGAAGCAAGCTCAGATATTTATGCGGTTCGGTTCACAGCCGGCGAGAATGTTTATCAATCTAAATTTATGATGTCTCTCTTTCACTTCCAGTCAGGTCCTAACGCGAGCGAATAAAATGTCGAGAACTACGCAGCCTGTCAAATCCATCGTTCATGCTCAGTACAATTCGCCGATCAATTTGTACTCGTCTGAAAATATCGCTGAAACCCTCAACCAACAAGTTCAGTACCTGTCGACAGAAGAGGCTCGCTATCAGAGCAATCAATTTCAAACTGAATATCGAAGCAACGCGACCGGATCTGAAAGTGAAACGTTGAAATACGTGCGAGAGCAAGACGGTAGGTGGAGAAGTGAGTTTTTCTTGGTTAAATCAATTAATTTTGTTCACTAGCCAAACGATATAATCGTCCGAACCAATACGCCCAACCAGTACGTCAAAACGAAGCGCCACAACCGAAAAGCGAGTGGTGGTCAAATTCGAACAATTACTCTTCACGTTCGCTCGATCAGCCTCCTCAGCCTCCTCAGCCGCCACAACGAGACATACGAGTGTTCGGCGTCGCCAGGCCGAACAAGATCTCACTGGTAGACGAAAAACCGCGAGACGAGCGCCAGATTGATAGGCAATTGGCTGGTCGTATCCAATCGAACTACCGACCAGCTTACGAACCTCAAATATCTAGATCACCAGAACCATCGAAGATATCCTTGCTTGACGAGAGGCCACGAGACGAACAACAAGTACAAAGGCAGCTGGACAGTCGCATGTTTGCTTTGAATTACCGGCCTCCTTACGAGCCGCAAATTTCACGGTCCCCTGAACCACAGAGAATTTCATTGCTCGACGAAAAACCGCGAGACGAGCGGCAAGTAGAAAAGCAGTTGGACACTCGTGTATTTGGATCTGGTTATCGACCTCCATTCGAACCACAAATATCACGGTCGCCGGAACCACAGAAAGTATCACTGATAGAACAACAAATCAGAAACCAGGCCGAGATTGATAGGCGGCTAGATAACCGAGTATTTCCGGCAAATTACCGACCGTCTTACAAGCCGGAAGAAATCGCCCGCGGCGAACCGCAGAAGGTATCGCTAATTGATCAAGTACCGCGAGATGCGCAAGAAATGGAGAGACGTCTGAACACGCCAATCGGATCACAGAGATCACCGTCTCCGCAAGCCGCATACAGACCACAGTCGCCACAAGTTCGCGACAATCGTGTCTTCGCGGGCGATCACGGAAGCGGTGCTATTAGTCAATACTGGCCACAGTCTCAACAAGCACGAGACACGAACGTTTTTGGTGTTGGGCACCGACCGCAATCTCAACAATTCAGTGTGCAACAACAAACTGAGCCCAACCGGCAATACGCTCAACCACAATATTTATCTGATCAACAAGGAGGAAGACCTGTGAAAGACACTCGCATTTTTGGAGTCCATGTCCAACCAAAGAAGCAGCCGCTCATTGATATGCCGGAAATGTCACCAGCTTCGGTTGCTGACCCAGAACAACTTCTTCCTTCGCAAGGTATTTATGCAGTTAAAGGTCTTTCGTCCTATATTCAAAAATTTTCTGCGATGCCTGCCAGAAGAGTTAATCAATATGATTATCGTTCTGCTTTCATAGCCAGAGAACAGCAAACTTACATGACGCATACTAAGCCGCAAGCCGTCAGGTACACGGCTCCAAATTCGCCAAGTCTGTCGAGAAAGATAGCAGCGGCCTGGCCACCGAAACAGAGCTGCTTCAAGCAGTTTCCCAGAGTGAACTTCGCCGAAGTGGCAGGAGAGAGTACGAACACAGAAGGTGAGTGTCCAGTTTGCCATAGACCGATGATAAGCATTTTGTGTTGTGCCCCAATCGATGAGCTTTTCGCCTTTCAATATTTTATAGAGTGGTTCCCTCATTAAACTTATGCTTCGTGTTCTTCGGTTTATCTATAAGGAGTACCTATGAAGTGTGTCGAATGGCCTCCACCAGACTATAGACGGTCTCGCGAAAGTAGTAGATGCACATCACCTTCGCCTTCAGCGCTTTCATCACCTCGTCCTGCAGCTGGCAAATGGAACCCGCAAGGATCCACGAAATTACCTCCTCGAATTCCAACAAAGCAATTGCCTCCGAGATGTCTCGTTTGGCCACCGAGGAAGGCAGCCATGGCGAAACAACGATCGTTACCTGATCGGCCTGGCAGACGACTCTCGGAACTGGATGAGCACATCACGGAACACATCAAACGCGGCATTCCGCCGACATGGACATACAAACCCTCCTCAACACAGGATCAGCACCACGCTTATTATGAAATATGAAATTTCTTATCCTCTCTACGCCTCTTTGTTTGACTAATTTCACATTTATTGGATCTGCTATACGCCCTAAATGAGATAACAGCTTCATTTCATTTCGTGCCAACTGATTTTGCTCGACACTGTTACGCTATTGAATAAACAACAATGAGATAATTAATTATGCAAGTGTGTTTTCACAGTTATTTCACTCTCATTAATCTCCGATTATTAAGTTGTTCTCAAGCATGTTGATTTGAAGGAGCACAACCTGCAAATATACATTGGCGACAAATTAAGAGATCTGTCAGGTCTGTCAAGCTTAGTGCACCGTTTCCGTGTTAGTTGCTTTGCACGTTAATCGTCTCTCTGAAGGAATGTCATCTCATGCAATGGTATTTTCTCAACATCGGGCATCGTTCGCATCCGTGCCTCCTCTGCATTCGTATTCGGAGCTGACGCTGAGATCGAGACCGCTATTTCTGACACACATCTCGCCAGAGAAATTGAGATAACTGCGCACGATTTGCATGAGCTAAAACCGAGCGAAACGCTCAACTGGTTAAACCGACGTCCGACGTGTGCCGTGTTTACCTAACGAACTGCGAAGATTGTCTCCCTCTGAACCCATCCTTGTTCTCGTGTTGTTCGTCCACTTCCGATCGAAATCCGTCCGACCTGTAACGAACGATGACTGGCCAAACGATCACCGTGAAGCTCTGTCGAGGTGACAGTTTGATACCGTGGGGCTTCCGGCTCCAGGGAGGCAAGGATTTCTCGATGCCGTTGAGCGTGGCCAAGGTTCGTATCAGTTTTCGCTCATCCATTTGTGCTCGTCATTCAAATATGACATGTTGTTCTGTGTAATCAGAGCGACACTCAAGAGATGTGTCGCTGGAACGATTTTATCTAAATTTTCACTCACTCTTGTCAATGTACAGCTGTTTGTGTGCCTGAAAAAGCGTCTCTTTGATCACAAGTATACTACTGGTTTAAAATTAATCGTCTTTTCCGCAAACATTAACTTAGCACAATGCTGCCGAAGAGAAGTGGCAGCGGCAGTTGGATTAATTCGTTAATTAGTATACGTTGTCTAACGTCGTGTGCCTGTTCCCGATTCGCTTGTTTGCATGTTCCCAGGAGAGATAGAGAAAGTGCCGACTTGGCAAGTCGTGCTGGCGACATCGTCAGACATCTCGTTACCATCTTTGGAGCTGGAAAGATGAGGATGAGAATGCGAGATGCGCGTCGCACACGAAACGCTTCAAAATTCTCTGTGAATCGGGTTTCGTTTCGTTTGCTCGACTTTATGTCCTACGTCTTGACTCATCCAAATTGCTCTTCTCTCATCTGACGATGCTTATCCTTCTCCACTTTCCATACCCTATTTCACTCATCGTCATCATCATTCCACATTCCACTCTATCCTGAATGTATTACTGCTCTATTTTTGGCTTCCCCATGGAACGCTTGAAAATCCACGCTATATTACAAACGTAAATGGTTCGAGTGAGACTATTGCAATTTGCATCCCGCCTAATTTATTGAGGTAACAAAAAGAACGGCATGATGGTGATAATCCGGTAACGTGATATACGTTTCATGTTTGCTGTACATCAAAATTTTGGCAGTTTGTCAATGAGCATAGCGAAAGCTGACGAGAAGTCAGCCAACTAGAAATCCTGGTCTCATTACACGCTGTTGTTACAATAAACTTATCACGTTTGAATCGAGAGCTAATTTTAATTGTCGTCATCGTCATTAGGTGATCCCGGCAAGTCTAGCAGACCAATCCGCGTTGCTATATGGTGACGTCATACTGAAAATAAATGAGAGCAATGCGGAAGAAATGCGACACAAGGAGGCTCAGGACGCTATTTTCAGAGCCGGCAACTATCTCGAACTGATGATCCAAAGGTGCGTCCCACAAAAAATATTGTGAAGTGTGCCTGACGCGATTCGTATGGGTCAATCAGAGGCGGAACAACTATCTGGGCACCTAAAGTCACTCCGTTTGGCACGCCACAGCCATCACCGTATTTAGGAGAGCCAACACTGCTGACCAAGACATCGCTGGCTGCCAACAGACAAGTGAGTGCGAGAAGAAAGTCCAATTCCCAATAGTTATGATCTCGACGTCGCCATTGTCTGTCTAATCTTCGCGATTAGGATAATCGTAGCATTGGTAGCGGACACAACGTTAGCGCCAAACCATTTCACCATCCCGGCGGTGGCACCATCCCGGCCCTCGTGCACAAGCAGTTTAATTCTCCTATCAATTTGTATTCGATGCAGAATATCAAGGATACAATCGAAGCACACAGCGAGATATTAGCGCCTGGCGTCAAAGGGTAAGTGGCCGTTCACGTTTGTCAGAACATTCGCTTAAAACTTGAAGACCGAACACTTTCAGAATTAATTTCATTAAACCGGAAGCACCTATTAATAAAGAGTCGGATGTGTATCGAATGGTGATGGAAGAGGAAGCGAGAAAAGGTGAACAAACGAAACTGGAGCAAAATCGCGAATTTAGATCTGAAATGCTATTTGTCAGGTCCGAGTGGCGCAACGAATGGAATGATTAACACGCCATCACCTCAGCCACCAGTTATGCGTCATGTCGAAGCTCCCATAACGAAACCACGCACTGATCAATTGCAACAACACCCGAGTCAAAATACGTGTTACGAATGTGGCAGAATAATTATGTATGTTTATAGGCAAATTGCAAATGACATCGAGTTAACGTGTTTGTGTTTGCAACCATAGCGGCGTGTTCGTTAGGATAAAAGATAAGTCATTGCACCCAGAATGCTTCAAATGTGCCACATGTGGCACTTCGCTTAAGAACCTGGGCTATTTCAACATCAACGACAAGCTCTATTGCGAAATCCATGCCAGACAAATAGCAACTATGGTACCACCGATGCAGATGGATGGAACAAGTTCGCCCCGACTTTCACCGACCGGTATGCCCCAAACATCTGGAGGAATATCTTCACCAACTGGACCAAGGACTTATCAGGTACTGAATTCTCTAATTATGATTAAGATTCGTGAGAATTCAGCAAGCGCGGCAATCCTGGGTGCATCGCCGTGAAGAGGTATTTAGGGATCAATTTCAACCATCGCCTGTTTAGCTCATTGTCAGATTAACGGACGAAGTACTTAACATAATTTCTCTTCGATGGGCAGACCCAACAACCATCGGCACCTTACTTGAGCACTGGTCCACCTGTGCCGCCGCCGAAGCCAGAGGTACGAATCATGTCGGTGACAATGACAGTTTCACTCATAATCAATCGCTTAACTCGGATGCACCATCTTCCAGTTCAAACCAATGACGACGTTCGGCACTCACCCGTCTATGGCACCTGTTTCTGGTATAAATAGTAGTAGATTTCAATTCTCATCTACTATTACTACATGCTGGCTTTCTTTCCTTCTCTTTTCTGTTCTGTCTTACACGGAACGCTCTCCGTCCACAAGCAGGTGGGTCAAGTAAATTGCAGCAATTTATTTGGCCACCTCAACACTCATCACAGACACGCATCGCTGCTAGCGAATCACAATCAATGTTCGCTCCTTCAAATGTTCCTATTTATCGTCCTTCACCAGGCCGCATCTCGTCGCCTGCCTATCAAACTCAGTCAAACTCGATGTTTCAGACATCTTCTGCGTCAAACTCTTATGAAATGACTTCGTCAAGTTTGTCTCCAACTTCGACGACAGCCTATCAGCCATTGCAAGCCAAGATAGGCCCACCAATAGCTCCCAAGCCTCATATGAATCCGTCAGCACCCGGATTTGGTCTGTCATCAATACTAGGCTCGCGTCCTGCTCCGAGACGTGGCAGAGGACTGCTACAAAATTCAGTTGCTGGCCGTGTGCCAATCTGTGCAAAGTGTGGTACTCCGATTAGGTAAGGAAACGATCTGAAGATTGATGTGATTTGAAAGCCGTTAACCGAGAATTTTTCTTTCTTCCAGGGGGCCGTTTATTGCAGCATCGTCGAAAACGTGGTGCCCTGATCATTTTAATTGTGCGAACAGCAGCTGCCGACGTTCGCTTATCGATATTGGATTTGTCGAGGAACAAGGACAACTCTATTGCGAACACTGCTTCGAGGCGTATTTGGCTCCGATTTGCAATAAGTGCAATTCTCGTATCAAAGGAGTGAGTACAATAAACTGAGATGTTCGCCGATCCGATTCTAGCATACTAAGCAATCAACTCGATTATCACCAACAGGATTGTTTGAATGCTCTCGAAAAGCAGGCAAGTAAATATTTATATGCGTTTCAAGCGATCCCGACAGCGGCCATTTCGAATGTCGTTTGTTGCCTTTATCGTTTTACTTATTTATTTATCTTTGTTCCTATTTTTAGTGGCATCCAACTTGCTTCGTTTGCGCTCATTGCAGGAAACCTTTTGGAAATAGGTGAGTCTAAATGATCCCAAATTAATGATGGCGTTGCCAACAAATTCATTTCGCTGTTTCGATCAGCTCATTCTACATGGAAGATGGTTTGCCATACTGCGAGAAGGACTGGAACGAACTCTTCACGACCAAATGTGTTGCTTGCGGATATGCGATCGAAGCCGGTGACCGATGGGTTGAGGCGCTCAATCAGAACTATCATTCTCAATGCTTCAAGTGCACGGTTTGCAGCAAGAATTTAGAAGGTCTCAGTTTTTACGCCAAAGGAGGTCGTCCGTTCTGTAAGTCGCACGCTAGGTAAACGAGAGAGCTGATTTATTGAGTGATCGACAGTATTTCAATTTCGCTTTGGTTTACGCGCAATCAGTCAAGTGACTTGCAAGTGGTCTTGAACGATGCTTTTCTTGTTTGTTAAATGTTGGTGTCCAATAAATGTTTTATTTCTGTTCGTATCCATATCATCGGCCAATTTCGCTCGCTTCACCATTGGGGAAAAGGATACATTTCGAATAACTCCAAATCTGTAGCCCGCACGATTATTTATTGCATCTACTTGTTTCGAGGTGGATGGAATTAATTGGAACGCCACACATCGCAGAGATTGGAAAGAGAAAACAACAAATAAATAACAGATTGATCGTTACTCGAGTGAGTTATACACTAAAAGCTGTTTCAGCACTTTGGTCTGACTCGTTTCTCGAATTTCTCCAGCCAAGAACATCTCATCGACAACGCTGTAAACCTAGAAAATACGCGAGAATAATGATTTAAACTGCACGTCTTTCACACTCGCCAAGCGCACCTTGTAAAAATTAAAGACCAGATCGAGCTCGCAGACATTATGAAAGTACTCGTTGAGCACCTCGACGAAGTTATGTATGGCTTCCAGATAGGCGAGATTATTGTCATTGACATCGACACAGATGCAGAAGTAGAGACCAGCGTAGCGACGGTAAACGATCTTGAAATTGCGAAACTGTGGTAAGAGTTCAAGGGTGACCGGAGGTGAACCGAAAGAAACAGAATGACCTGGACTGACCTCGACGAAATTGGTGTGTTTGGCATCGCGCACCGTGACGACAGCGTGCACCTCTTCGATTAATTTCTGCTTCTCATCATCATCGAACATCATGTACCATTTCGCAAGTCGTGTCTTGCCAGCACGGTTCTGGATTAGGATGAATCGAATCTGGGCAAGACAGAGATGCACGAAATCTGAGAAAATAGTCAGTGAGATGGGTTCCTTCTTACCATTTTGGTCGAAAATTATAGATGACAATTAAACGCGAGTCGGCCGATTGCCAGGAAACGCCTCTTCGCGTCTCGAAACACCCTCTCGCAGCGCCCTCTCGCGCATGCCAAAAGAACCACCATCACCAAAAATCTTTCCCGATTTCCATCGGCGACTTGCTTTTCGGATCAATTTCACTCACGAATCATGTTCAGAAGTATACAATCCATGCGGAATTTTGCCCATT
Organism: Osperalycus tenerphagus; assembly: GCA_022876805.1. NCBI lineage: Eukaryota > Metazoa > Arthropoda > Arachnida > Sarcoptiformes > Nematalycidae > Osperalycus > Osperalycus tenerphagus. Next base: position 55,919 of record JAGGCA010002330.1, on the reverse strand, counting down.
TGGTATCTCACAGTCGGTTGGTTAATGTACAGAGGAGTTCCTTGACGACTTCGTCGGTGAGACATCTACGAGAAAGTGAGTATGATGGCAGTCGAGTAGAAGCTTCTAAAATGGTCTGTCGCTTGTTTTAGTTCAAGTCACCGAAAAAGACAACGAAATAGTGATCGAAGGCGTTAAAGTGAGATCGCCACGTATCGGAAACGTGGTGGCCACACCAACAACGACGGCCAATAAAGATGCGTGCGTTCTGTGTAGACTCAACTTGAGAAGACTTCACTACACGGTAGAGTCAGCAGAATAGTCGTCAAAGACGTGAACTGATTTTGGTGCTTTTCGCAGGACGTATTAATATTGAGTCAGTTCATTCAGAAGGATGGCAAGCTGATGAACTTCAAAGACACGGGACTGTGTGGTCGACAGTACTACAAAGTGAAGAAGTTGGTGCAAAAGGCTCACAGATGCAACTTGCTGACCAGACCTCTCGATTACGAAGTGCCTGGTCCGTGGCACGACCTCAACACCTACATCGACTGGCCTGACAGAAAACGAGACCAACCGATGAAGGTGGTTAAACCCGAATACTGGAAATTGTGAAATATTTAGTGGACTGGAAATAAGTCACCGGACTATCTTTTCTAACGTTTATAGAACCTCATTTGCCAGTCCGAGCTCTTGTCAATAAACAAACCGATCGGAACAGCGAGCTGAATTAATTAATTTATTGGTAATGTGTATCCGGTGAGCTAACTGCGGTGTACACAATAATCTACAAGTGGCACACCGGTGGACAAGAACCAGAATGCATCTCAGCTGGTCGGATGTGGATACCGTTTGAGCAATGTGTTTAGTTGCTTGGTCTTCAACTGGCTCTGTCCGGGCACCGGATTGTGGTCGTCCTTCGCCTTCTGGTAGATTGAATTCTGCAACGAAGACAACATGGATCAATTGATTAATCACCAGTCTGCGACACTTGGTGCAAAAACAAACCAGATACTGTTGGTAGCACGCCTGGAAAGTTTCGATCTCCTTGGTGCACTTGCTCTGGTCGAATTCGTGCTGATTGAAGCAGGAGAAGAGGGCCATCATCTGTGGGATGCAGACCACATCGGACTCTGCTCCACGTTTGCCGATTACGTAGTTTCGCAACTTGAGTGGTGCCACTTCGGTGAACCTGAGAGGGTATCCACGCGCGTCTTTCGGTGGTCTGGCCGGACGACGACTATTCTTGGCCGCTCGCAACCAGGGCAAGAGGTAGGCCGGTGTGGGCATCGCGTCGGTAAATCGCGATGTTTATAAGCAAATAATGACCAGTTGACCGACTTGAGGCCATGCGCAAATTGGGCGCTGCGATCGACGCGCGACTCCTCTCCACGGCTTTCTTTACATGGTCGTTTCAATTGATTTCCGTTTATCCTTTCATTTTCGATCACAGCCCGCCCTTGAAATCCCACCCGGAATGTAATGTCGCGCTATGACCGTGGCCATTCCCAACGATGCATCTCCGGTTCCTGGCGTGCCTCTCACCTACCTCATCCATACCCGATAAGTGATTTCAATCCGCCAGTCAACAGTGACACACGAGGAAGAGGGCAGTTGGCGAACCGATATCAAAATCAACCAAGATGGGTGGATCGGCAGCGTGGTGAACAGACTTCGAGACGATACTTCGACCGCCAGCCACCAACGACCGACAGCCATAGTCGAAGGGAACAGCGATCATCGTCGGCGAATCGCAGCCCAAGTCCGTTGATAGCCACGAAGCAGGATCAAGCAAAAACCAGCCAGTCATTGCCTTCCCGAACGATGAATGAAAACCGCAAGCAAGACCAAGTGTCGACCAATGACCAGATGGTTATGGGAGGCAGCATCAATGTGCCCAAAATTCGGAACGTTCTGTCAGATTCAGATAGCCTACCAAATGCACGGCTCAAAGTCTCTGATATTTTGACGAAAAACCTGGCAATGAGACGACACAACCAGAACAATGTGCGGCAAGCATTGCCCCCGGGTAACAATTCGCTATCGAATGTGATTCACCATTATGGCCAGCAACGCCTCGAAGTCAATATCGAACATCTTCCACCAGATTTAGTGACCCAAATGAGCGAGTTTATACAAGATGAGAATGAACCGATCCCTGTTGCTGATTTGAACAGCTCAAATTGCATTCCTCAAGGGGTCAGGAATTCAGTGGCGATGCAATCTACTCCATTAGCTCGGAATTTTCCCGTTTGGCGTGTATCTCAAAATTTCGAGTCTGTCGATTCAGAAGGTGTCACGTTGGCCGCCACTGTTCCCCCTGATATCAAGCCATTTGAGCTGCCTTTACTGCAACCTGGTCCAGCTGCATCACGATCACTGCCGCCACAATCACTGCCTCGAGCTCGCCCTCGTCCTTCCCCACCACTACAACATTTGTCATCCACACCACGAGTCCTTGTTGCGGCAAAGCCGATCAGTGTAACGAAAAGAACGGAACAACAATCAGCAATGCCGGCTAGTAAGGCGAACGAGGCATGGACGAAGCACAGTCGCTTCGTCGAGGGCAACTTCGATTTGCCAAACCTAGCTGATCGAGAATCAGCTAGGTCACACAGGAAGAGGAAGCAGTCTGAAACATCGCACAAGCAATCAGCCTCTGTTGTCCAACCCGAACGTTCTCCAACTGCTGACTCGACTATATCTTCTGCTTCTGTCTCCCGTTCTGTTATTCCGTCTTCACCACAAGCAGAAACGTCTGGAGATGCATCATCAGGAGCCATGCGGCAAGTTATCACGAGTCCTCTTTGTACTGAGCCGCCAAAGTCGGGAGCAAACGGAGATTGTCAGTTTTCTACTCTCATGCAAGAGTACGAGAGGACAGTGAAAGAAGAGATGCACTTGGAAGAAGAGAACAGACGCATTAGCAATGAGATCGGTATTCACGAGGCACAAGTCCAACGACTTGTTGCAGAGATAAGCGAACTTAAACATCAGAAACAAAATTTTGACAAGAAGCGAAAGGAAGTATCGGCGAAGAAGGAGGAACTGAGACGGAAAATACATAAAAAAGCGATGTCAGAAGTTCCTTTTGCAAAGCCGATCTCGCCTTAGCGACGAATCTGGCAGAGACAGACGATATGCGAACCTCTTCTGCGGATAAACGGTTTTCGCTGAAGACTCTTCGGCATTGTGTATTTACATGCTCAGCAATTGCAATTCTCGCCTTTTGTTATTGCCTTGTGTAAGTGCCTTTCATGTACAATCATGTGTGTCAATAAATGAGAACAGAATTTCTATCTCTATTATTTGCGTCGTTGCTGTACCAGCTTCGATAGTTTCGGTATTGTAGTAGCGAGTCCAAAACAAGTCGGAAACCTGGGTAACTTTTTCTCAGATTTGTGTCAAGTGACGGACGCGCGTGGATACGACTATGTACTCTTCAATAGTCGACTATTCAGATCATTACATTATATATGTATTCAATAAATAATATCGTGACTGTCGCGGAAAATGCATTTCACCAATGTTGTTGCTCAACATTACTTCCTCAGACACACAACTAGCTGTGGCTGCGATTCGCATCATTTTTCAAGGAATTCAATTAAGATTATGCTCTACGACTGTTCAACTCGAGCAAGATGATCGTATCTCGTTAGACCCACTTTTACACGGACATACCTCATCTGATCAATCTGTCAATGTCACGAGAGGAAATTGACATCGTTGTGATTCACAACTTGTGTATATTACAAACATGAAAATCATTATGACATCAGACTTAATTACCGTTGACGCGGCTAATTCCGTGATTAATTTTAACTCTCACTTTCAGACCAACTGTGTCAATGTTCGTGCGCGGGATGCGATAATTACTATTTAAATATCAATTTACTAATTAATTCAGAGATATGCGCCAAATATGTAATTATGATACGAATAAGTTGTGTAGGTCGATGAGTTATTACATTAATTTTCTGACAACATTAATGTTAGTTTGCAATCGCGGTATCGCTCTAATGACTGCGCACGGTCGAAATCCTGTGGCTGTCAACAGAAAATGCCACATTAATCGTGTCGAGTTCACAGGTTGATTTACATAAATGATCTCATTGCAACGAGAATTTCCTTATTATGTCTTAGTGCCTTTTTCGGGTAGAAAGCGAATAAAAGTCTTGTTTGACTATGAAAAATCGCTCACGATTCTCTCTGGTTTTCTCTCAGTTCCTGATATTCTCATTCTTAGCATCTAATTGGCATTCTTTATCCTCCGAAATCGCTCGTGGTGAAATGATAGCAAATGTCTTGTTTTCGAACCGGTTTATTGGGCATCCATGTCCGCTCCCGGATACCTGAGTTCGTAATTAATGACCGATTCATTTCTGCGCTCCACGATAACGCATTAACGAAATCATGCAAATCCACGGTATGATATCGATTAGGTTGAAGATACCTCTGAAGACTTGTGAAAATTGATGTCGTCTTTTTTACAGTGACCTGATATCAATTTATTTAGCAGCGTTGTTGACTGTATTGGTGTCAAGCTAGAGAGCGAGAATGTCAATATCTGGCATATGGCATTTGCAGGGGAGAGGAGAAAAAGTTGAATTTTCACTTGCTTAGTATTCGAGTGCTCACCCCACTTGCTTGTCATTTTGCACATATGTAATTGCACACATATGCACCCATGTTACATAGCTATTCATACATATGAATCACGGAGAATGCACCACGTCTGCGCTTCTCGCCGTCACCATCTGGATGTCAGTGTCACTTGCAGACTGCACGCCTGATCTCGTCTCGAGACTCTACTATGATCTCGTCCTCTGGCAACATTACATAAATAGTTAAGTGGCAGCGATCAAACGACGACAATACGGCTTTTAGTCAAAGCGAGGAGGCAGAAGGTGAACGAACTTGGCGAGGACATTTCTGCATCGACGGACAGGTAAGGACTGTGATTCACTTCATCCATATTACGCTATTCGTCATCTTGCTTAACGTTAATTAATTCCAACATCGACATCAACGCGTTGCCATCGTCACATCTTCTATTTCTGTACTGCTAATTCGCTTGTTGATCGGTGTTGAGTGCTCAGTCAAATACAGATGTACATTGATCCATTTTGCGCTCTCTCGACGCCGATTCATGACGAAACCGCAGCAATGTCTGGATGTCGGTATGTGTGAGCGCGGGCGTGACGGATTTGATGACTAAATAATTGCACGACACGAAATTGAATGAAAGCGTGGCCAATCGAAGGAGCAGTGGCGAAAACGAATTCACGAATTGAGTGCTGTCGTGTCATTAATTCAAACCGCGCGCTAACCGCATTCGAACGTTGGGCTGCCTGTCTGCCTGTCAATGCGTGTCGATCGTGATTCAATCATTACCATTAGAGAGACCGCGTTCAAATAAATAGCTGTACATTAAAGTGGATCGTTATTATTGTCTCAGGTCTAGTTTCGCAGACCTAAAAATTTGGACGGCTATCGAATAGAAATGAAACAGAAATGAGGTTGAGCCAGCTGACGATTAGATAGGAGAGAAAAGGCGTCGCGAGAACGATATCAGAGTGTCGAAGGTGATTAGTTAGGGCATGAAATGAGAAATTGCACGGATCGCGGTTGTGCTCTATGCATGAAAATCTCTAACAAAGGCGGTCTCAGTTCTTTTATGTACTGCTGCTTCTTCTACCTCTACCTTCGCATTCTTGGCGAATGACGAACAGTGACGGCAATCAAAGAGTTGATTTGAGTGTAGTCGAGTGGCTTATTAACGTTCGCGAAGCACGGACACGAGTCTATTGCATCTCGTGGTTAATGCCGCTGTGTAATTCATTGAACTTTAGTGAGTGGGCTTCACTTTGTGTACTCACGAGCAATCGCAATCCCATCGAGTTCGTGGAGCTTGCGAGAAGGCACATCGAGATCACGACGAACAACAAGAATAGTCAGGTTCTTGTTAAACTTGCGTTAGAACTTCGTGCATTCGTCGGCATTGTGCTCTTCGATAAGTAATCGCACAAAGGTGTTCTCGTCTGTGTCAGGTCGTCTTGCAGGTGTCTTATCCGAATTCCGTCTTATTTTCTGCACACCATTCGTGTTAATCATCATAACTGTGATTGCGTGCATCGCGATCGTTGAGTTGTTCGTCAGTTCGTCTTCGTGAGCAGCTGTACCTTGAATCCGCTTTCATGATGCCTCTGCCAAAAGCCTTGGTACTTATTCTGCATAATTCTAAATACTCGTGAACGCGTCTAGCAAGCGTGAATGTGATTTTTGTCTTGTCCTTTGCAGCGTAACTGGGCTTGTCGTGGATTGCAGGCATCGATGGAGTGCAGTTTGGACGCGACTTCGTACTCGTCGCGAAAAACTATGGCTAAACCTCAACCATCACCGACTTCGACGACTCACAATGGCAATGTTGCCAGTAGCAGTACCAAAGACAGTGCTCCGAAGTCTATGCTTCATGTCAATTTTAATACCGAAAATGATCAACTTTCCGAGCGCAAGAAGAAGTACTTGACGGTATGCGATTTTCTGAACATGTCCCAGGAATCTATATTTCCATCTAATCCAAGTTTTACTATGATAGGCCAAATATGGTCAACATCAGATGAGTTTGATTAAGAAGCGATTAAAAGTCGAAATGTGGATGTTCGAGCAGCTCCAATCGCTAGCTGGTAACGAGGTAAGTCGGAGATTAAATCTCTCTAGTTATGGGCCTCGACAGAATATGGCAAATATGAGAATTTCTGCAACTGTCCCAGAAATATTTCCATTTAATGCAAGTCGTACTATTATAATGTCAAATCTATTGACGATCGAATAACAATAATTTTTGTGTTCAGGATACCTCGAATTCAAGTGACATTGAAATAGACCTCGATGAACTTCTAGACATAGAAGGCGAATTGATGAAGAGAGATTGGATTAAGGTAGGGCTTGCAGAGGAAATGATTTGACTGACGAATGTTGTTTCCGCACAGAATAAATTAGTGCCACTACAACAATCAGCAGAGCGAATTAATCTGTTCATCGACGAGCTTCTAGAGAAAGCGAACACGTTGTAAATGAGTGTGAACCGATTTGCTTTGTTCGTGCCGGATTCTCGTTGCAGAACATCGACTGTGTGAGTGATCCTTCTTTTCGATCAACTTTTCTACTGTGCCGCGTCCGCAACAGCAGATACAAGACTTGACACGAGTTCTGTTCCCACCATTGTCGTTTCATGGTTGATGTCTTGCATCACATAACTCCACTTTTAATCGTCCGCTTAATTGTTCCCACACGCTCTGTTAAGTCAGTTGATTCTGACTGTTCTATGACTCTCTCGTCAGCTGAGTGCACCTATCTGAATGCAGTGACCTGAGAAAACCGCATCGAACATTTCTGTACGGCGATCACTTAGTTACGTATCTATGATCCCTTACGAACACGTTCGTTGATTGCTGCTAATTGTAATTGTAATTCTATTACTGTGACAGGCTTAGAGTAAACGAGAAGAGGAATTAAGTCTTAATTTAAATTTTATATAAATTAGCTAGTCATGTGTATTTTTTATAATCGTTGCTTTATCATTATCCCCATCATTGACGATGATCCATTGCGTCGGTCACTTTTCGCTAATTGATTGAGCTAAATACATACGTAGTTTGGGATATGAAAGTTCGTGTTGCTGTGAAATTAAATAATTAGTCAGGAAATGCTTGCAACAGGAAGTGACTGACTGTAGCTAAATAGATTCCGTGCCAATCGATTCGGACAAGCGCATTTCGACTTATGCTGTTTCATATCATTTTTACGGGCAAACAGATAAACACAAACAAAAATGCTCAATTGTGCTGAACAATTTAAGATATCGACTTACGATTAGGTTACTTTGTTCCTTGTTGCTATAGTGGGCATCTGCCGCCTGCCTGAATATCACTGCTCCTCTCTTTGTGTTTTGGAATGCTAAATTCATATTTATTCACTGCTAGTTACATCTAAATTTTTTTCTTCATAAATGTTCGCCTAACATTTAATTTGTACTTAATTATGTAGTGCCAGCCCATCTTCATTTATCTCGAACAATCATCGTTTTTGTAGTTAGTTGTCGTTGCTTTCATGGTCCCATTCATGCTGACAATAAACCGTCAATTGTCCATCGGAACAATTTTCTCACACGATCAGTTCACAGCAATTATGCGTGTAATTGTAAAATTTTCTGCTTTCCGTAACCGGATCGCGATCTATTCACAGACTTTTCAGTCGCCTTTTATACTTATTCGCTCTTCCTCATCGCCAATTCTCCCGTATCCTAGTTCCACAGGTATTGGCCACTGACCACCAGGAGGTGCGAATTGACCCGTTCAATGGCAGTGATGGGAAACTCATGGCAAATATTTCCTGAACCAGAGATTTGCTCTTCCGCTCCTACAAAACCGTCAAGATGGATGATGGTCAAAGTGAGAGACAACGATATCGGACCATTTTTAGCGAGTTTCGCAGTATGCGGTAGCGAGCTAATGTACGTACTCGTATCCGTCCGTCTATTTGTCTGTCTGCACAGCAGTGTCAGCGCGTGATTTCTAGCGAGATCGCTGCAAGCGATCTCGCTAATGTAATCACTACAGCCGTGAATTTTTCGTGCTAAAAATCGCTCGT
>JAGGCA010002330.1:24359-44116 GCA_022876805.1 Osperalycus tenerphagus | reverse complement strand
ATCCGTCAAGTTCCACTGGTATTGGCCACTGACCACCAAGAGATGCGATTTGACCCGTTCGATGGCAGTGATGGGAAACGCGTGGCAAATGTCTCCTGGACCAGAGATGTGCTCCTCCACGCCAACAAAGCCGCCAAGATGGATGATGACCAAAGTGAGGGACACAATCATGAAGATTCTCGAAGTCTTCATCTTGCAGACAATTCGTGAATCGGGCGATGACGATGTGCGAAGACTGACTTGTGAGACGTCACCGTGCTCTAATTTATCTGACTTGTGTATTGATTGTTTGGTGAAGTAATATTTTGGAACGCGATCTCCTTCGGTGTCGCGCGCAGTCATTGACTACAGAATGACGTCTGAAATGCGTCGCATCACCGAGCAGACGACTGCATAAAGTTGTCAGCGAAATTGTGCTCGACATTGATGTGCATGCTGTGTCCATCGGGCAACCTGAGTAAGCAGGCAGTCGACTTCCAATAAAGTTTTCTCTCTCACTCCATTCTCGAACGCGGATTTAAGACACCACGCGGGTTCCATCGTCGGTTGCTTCGTTGGCCCGAACTTCGAAGGAGGTGGCGAAGCATCTGGACATGGGCGATTTTCTTCACCGTTTTTGAATGGCATCGACCAAGCTATCGTTCATGTCAAGTCTCTTACGATATGTTGGTGTCCTCTTAAACGGGAGTCACTTTATCATAGAATATGTCGCCACAGTTGGCTATGTGAGTTTATCGCGCGGCGGATCACTCGATCGGTCAGTTATCGAGATGAATTACTGTAAATTGTTGTCTCCTCTTGCAGTTAAGTTAACTATGTGCGTATTCCTGTCTCACACCACAGGGCAGGGGACCTTCGATGCAACCAACTCACGGTGACCGACATGTTGTCGTCGAAAAAGTGTCAGCAAGAATGAAGAAATTTAAGAAGTGAGCACGACTCAAATATGACATCGATCGTCTAATTGCTGTTTGTCTCCTGTAATCGCAGAGGCGACATAGTCATTGCTAAAGCATCGAACGATCCACTCCACATACGAAAATACGGACCGAATGAACGGATCTGCAAGAGAATCACTGTGGCAGCGGGCGAGACGGTACACTCTGTCTGCATGAGTCTGGGTCCCGATTGCCGCTATCGTTCCGATGATCACTTAACCAGTCATGTCATTGCATATTCCACAAGGACACATCTGGCTGGAAGGCGACAACAAGAACAGTCCGCAAGATTCGCGTCGTTTTGGGCCTGTACCGATCAGACTCATTAAAGGTCGTGTCATTTACAAGTTATGGCCGTCATTTGGTAGTTTGTAGAAATGAGTCTCGGTAAATACTGTCACGTCCCAGTACAAAACGCGTAATCTGCGAAAGATTGCCTGCTTTGGCTTTATTGTGGTGCTATTATCGATGCATGCGTGTTATCGAGCCACCCTACAAGTCATCAACTATCTGAATTGTGTGGCATAAATGACAAATTTGAAATTCCTGACTCTCGGTAACACTAGCAGGAAGACTTACACATCTCTCGATGACGAAGCTTTGCGCAACATTATGCACAGCTGCAGACAACTGAAATATCTCGAAGTCGTATGCACGCCGGCAAACAGTCTCGGTTACGGACGCTTCCCTCATATGGATTGCCACTTATTGTCCGAACACCGAACACCTGCGCATCAACAAAGCATCGATCACCGACACGTTGGATGCCATCTCGTCGTTTTCCAAACTGTTGAGCCTCAAATTATTTGGCATCAGGAGCATTTCTGAAGGTGGCGTCGCCCAACACATTCTCTTGAGTGCGACGTTACAAAATTTGGCAATCGAGTACTGCTGTTGGATCACTGATGAAGTAATTCATACTTGCATCGAGATAGCGGTCGCATCACCAGGAAAGCGGTACAACAGCACGTTCGACTCTCAATCGCTTCAGACACAAATGCATTCAATCTGAAGATTTCTATTAGTAACGTATCCTCAGGTGCATAATTAAAATAAAAGCGAAACTTGAAAGTTATTCACATTCAATGAGACTGCATCATGCAGATAGCGCAATGCAGACTGACAAAGTGCGCTATGTGCGTTCATAATTGTTAATTATGAATTAAAACTCAGAAACGGTAATGCATGCTGTGTCCTATCGGGCAACTTGAGCGATCAGGCAGTGGACTTTTTAATAAAGTCTATTCTCTAATGATAAGCCGATTTGTAAGCGGCTTACCTATACGAAGTAACTCTTTGACTTGCACTCTTTTTTTATCGATATCGTGCCCCAAACAATACCATCTTTTACAGGCTGTATAAGCTTTCTCATTTTTCTCTAATTCTTTCCATACAGATTTCTCCTGACATGCTGAAGTGGTAGTGCAGATAGTAGGATGTCCGGTCAGGTGAACAAGCAGGATGAGCGCCTAGCTCGAATCCACATTCGTGAGCTGTCGGAAGTTGGCCGGTCAGAATTTAGTGGAGGAGTGACGCTACTTGGTTAACATTTGACGGCGTTTGTTGTAAAACAGTTATTTCTCATAACTTTGCTGGAACATGTAGAATCTGACCGCGACCCATCACCAACGTTTGATTTGGGATCCGGAAATGAGGGACCTTTTGAACCGATTTGGATATGTATCATGAGATGTAATTTCGAATGTGGCGCTCATTGAGAGAGCCAAACAATCTTGTCACAAGCACGATGCGAGTGAGTCTTCTCGCTGTTATCAGGCTGCCATTCCAAGCTATTATCCTGATCTCGGTCATCTGCACATCTCTCTTATTCTTCATCGTCCATGTCCACGTTCCTGTTGTCTCCCTTGTCATGTGGAAGTGTCACAAGTGTGGCAAACCAGTCTATTTTGGTAAGTGCCCAGCACCGTTTTCCGCATGGTGTGCATTTTGTGCCAATTTCATGAGTTCATTTCTTGGTCTTCTCTTTTCTTCTCCGTTGGACAGCCGAACGCAAAACTTCGCTTGGCTACGACTGGCATCCTCACTGTCTTCGGTGCGAGGAGTGCGGGAAGCGACTGAATCCTGGTCAGCACGCTGAGGTAACGCATGGAGAGTGGACAGGCTCATAGTGACCTCGCTGATTACCTTCTATCTTGGACAGCATCGTGGTTTACCCTACTGTTATATACCCTGTTATTCTGCACTCTTCGGGCCCACTCTTTTCGGGCACGGGTCCCGTGTCGAGTCGCACGCAAGCTTCGGAAAACGGGAACGGACCAAAATTGATAGTTCGTTACTGGAAACGAAACTGCGCGAGTACAACGATTTCTTCGAAGGAAACTCCAATAAGTTGTCGAATGTTCTCGTTCGTCGAGAGCGGAATGGGAAGCTCATTCTTGAGGGGTCGCTCAGAATTTTCTGGGATGTAAAAGACGAAATTCACCTGAAAGAAGATCACGATAATCGAATCGGTTCGCTGAAACGAATAAACTCTCGAGTGAGGCGATCGGGCGGTAGGATGGACAAAACCGATGAAGACCATCCTGATGACATTGGCAGGAGTTATAGCACTTTGCCAGCGAGTGGTGTCAACATCGAAGAAGCCAGAGAAGCTCAAAGAAGTAGAAGTTTCGACGATGATGAAACAGTAGTTGACAACGACAAAGAAACGGCACAAGAGACTGCAATGTGTCGCGCAATGGGACCAGCAATGAGAAGGAAGACTAAATTGAAGCGATCCCGAGTTAATCTCAAACGGAGATGTTCGATTAATGGCCATTTATATAACAGAGAGGTAATTAGTGCTCATCACAGTTTGTCGTTACTTCATCTTCGATCAAGTTATCATTGTTGAACTTTTCTGTGACAGACGAGTGTGTTTACTCCGGAACCAGGAAGTGTCACAAGCGTCTGGATCTCTAATCTAGTGAGTGCACCGGAAGTCATCAATTTGCTTTTGGAGAAGTTCAAAGTCACCAATAAACCGGAGGACTTTGCTCTGTTCATCATTCACGATAATGGAGGTAAATTAACGATTAATTGACGATTATTGAATAATTGACGTTCTTGAATAACTGAAAGTAACTCAAGTAACTTTGCTTGTGTTGAATAGAGTGTAAAAGGATTCAAGATAATGAAAACCCATTACTTGTGCGCGTCTTACTTGGACCAGATGAAAAGGCAGCTAAGTTTTTCATTTTGAGTAAAGCCAACATTGAAATATCAAGCGAGGTAAATGAGCGATTTTCATTATTGTTATTGTATTGTCACATTCGCGTGGCTTATTGTTCTCTGTGCTGTTTTTCCCCAGGTTGCGCAGTATCTCAATTTAACGACGATTGAACTTCAACGGTTTCTTAAGAAATACGACGAGGAGGAGATGAAAGAAGTGGAGAAAATCAAAGAGAAATTTGAGAATATGAAGAAGTGGATCAAGCTTCGCATCAGAAATTTAGAGAGTACTAAAACTTCGTAGGTTGATTCGCATCGAAAAGCAATGCCAATATTTCTAGTATACTTCAAGAATGAATTCTTGTGTCAAAAATTCAATTGCTAAACTTACATGATGCCATATAGCTATGTAACGCGTCTGAGAACCCACAACAGTGGAAATTTTAAATGTCCATCTTTTAATTGTTACCTTTAAATTTGTCACTTATCAGTAGTTGAGAAAGGAACGTCGGTTTTACGACTTGGTGCCATGTCGTGTTACAGCATTGTTATAGCATTTATATCATTAACATTTGCGTGTATCATTATCATTGTTTTTGGCATATCGTGCCGGGCAATACATATCGCGATCATGACGATCGACCATGTTGGCAAGCCACAAATATCGGCATCGAAGGACCTTGGCTGCCGCTTTTGGCTGCCTTTCTCTTTTGGGAAGAAATCAAGACAAGAGACCTGTATAGTTGCTATTTCGTCGCAGGTTTCACTCAAACTATTCTCACCTAGTGAATATGCCTTTTTTGTTACCATACACTCTAGTTATTTGCTGAACGGTCATGAAATCGGCGAAATTCCAGATGAGTTCTCCTACGAAGTAACCCCTCTCACGTAGTTGATCGAAAGCCTCGTGATAATTCATTATGAACTCGGTCTGGTAGTCTTCAGTAAATATGAATGCGGGGTCCTGTAATTACGTCACTGCGTCAATTCTCTCCTTATTTTTCAACCACGCAGTATTCCATGTAACTCACCGAGTGAAGACCGGCCACTGTATCAGCACCATACTCACTGATCATGACGGGCTTGTTGTGCATCTTATGCCACTTTTCGGCGAAGTCTATGACCTGTTTGATTATAACTTGAGGATAGCCCGTGTCCCCGTACCATGCGAAGTAGCGATTAAACATTATAACGTCGAGAAATTCAGCGAGATGGTCCGTGAGGTAATCTTGGTTGCTTGCCGCCGAAATTGGTCGAGTTCCATCCAAACTGCGTGCTAATTCTGTCACTTTCCTGAAGTAATCCTTGGCTGGGCTTAGCGATGAGCTCGGTTCATTGGCAACCGACCACATAACGACTGATGGAGATATCAGATAAGATATCGGTAATAACGAGCGACATTACTGTAATTGTCGACATTCTTGCGTCGCTCTTGCGTTAAATAAGAACATTTCGAATGAAATTCGAAATTACTCACCTGATGGTCGATTTTTGTCTCTTTGGATGAGCTCTTTTATTACCTGCAGATGATGGGCGAGAAGAGTGTCGTCGAAATGCGTCTGAAAGACAATGTAAATGGGACAAGATTGTAACGAGAAAGACATACTTTCCATATGGACAAATCGCGTAATGATAGTAGGAATGTGAGACTCACTAGTCCAACAGCTGGACACTCATCAATCACAACAATTCCTTGAGCATCAGCCTGGTCCATGAGTTCTTCACTGTACGGGTAATGGGACGTTCTGAATGCATTCGCGCCAATCCATTTGATCAGATTGAAATCTTTGAGAATGAGTGGCAGGTCCAAACTTCTTCCTCTAATGTTAGCGTCCTCGTGTTTGCCGAACCCTCTGAAGTAGAATGGCTTGTCATTGATGAAGAACGACGTGTTCGTAACACGAACGGTTCTGATACCAAATCGCTGGTAATAAATGTCCTCAACTATGCCATTTTTGAGCAAGATTATCTTGAGCACATACTGATACCCTGGATTATCATGCATGGTATAAGGCCACCAAAGTGTCACATTGTCGATCTTGATCAATCCTGCTGAATTCTGGCTCCTGTTGATGAACCTCCCACGGTCATCGAACACTTCGACTACAACGGAACCAGAGTCCAAATCGGAAATCTCTGAAGACGTATGACTGACATTATAGATGACGAATCCTACCGATGCATTAAATGATGTTTTGATGTCGACGTCAACGATGCGCATTCGAGGCATGGCATAGAGATGAACGCTTCGGTGAATGCCGGCATAATTGAAGAAGTCGAAGTTCGGTACAAACTCATAAAAATTTTTCGGATATTTTGACTGATCAGTTTTGTATTCAACCTGTCCGGTTGGAATCGTTTCCAATGTCAAAGTGTTGTTAACAGCAACTGTTATCAAGTTGATTGATGAGAAGTTGAGGAAGTTCGTGACATCGGTACCGAAAGGAAGATGACCACCGCTATGCTTGACAACAAATTGACCATTGACGTAGACGATCGAGTTTCTAATCAAATCAGACTCTAATCAAATCAGACGGTTTATGTCAACCAAATGGCTTTTGATTCATATGGGAATGGAAGCATCGCCTTAAATTGGTCAGACTTCATATCTGAAGACTTACTGGTGAACGCTGCCGAATCTTAATACAACAGATCGCTGGTCGTTGTTCCAATCTTTCGATACGAAAAACTGTCTATCGTACCAAACCCATCCGATAAAGTCACGAATTTGCCGATCTTGTGTAATGTCGTTGAAACTGGCAGGAACTGGCATAGCAATGACACTTCCCGTCTGTAAACGATACTGAATTAATGCAAGCTCTGCATTTTAATTTGTTACTTCATTTTACTTCTCTGAGCGGTCGCTGAAACCATTTGTTTTCGATCCCAACATTTTGGTCATCGATTCGGAAATTCCACACACCATCCAGGAGCTGAATCTGTCGCGTTTCTGATTCTCGTGGATAGAGTAATACTTGACTTGAGGGCTCGGAGAAGACGATGATAATAATTGCTAGAAGAATGACGCTCTTCATCATATGATGCACCATCATGTGGCTCATCAGAAACTTGAATCAGCACAAACGGACATTGCCGAATAATCACTAACGGGTATCACTGTTTGCATCTCGTTCAAAATTATCTCTTCACGAGCAAAACAAGTCTTCTATGGTTCCAGGTTGATCGAGAATATGATAATTTCATTCCTTATTTGGGTGAGGTTAACTGTCGCACTCGACACTCACGAGTATTGTATTGAGTCAGTACTTTAATATGAGACACGACACTGTTTCTAAGGGGAGTCCATGTTGGAATCACTTCATCCGTCACACATCCCAGGAAGCAGTTAACAACTGTTTGGGGATCAGGAACTGATCGAATCACAGTGGATACTCGTCGAACGCACCGTAATTAATTTTGGTCGTCCCAATAACGAACGAAAGAACGGACTATTATCGAGACAAATTTATGTTATGTACTCTTTTCGGTCGCTGTCCTTAGGTATCATCGCTTTCCGATAAGACCAATCATTGGCATTGAATTGTGTTTCCAATTTGCAGATTGCAACGTGCGACTTGTGCTTGAGTGCATTGATCAAGTAGACGGACGTCATTAGAAACAAGGTTGCATGTGGTCAATACTTTCGACAGTGTCTTCAAGTTCTTACGATGACATACAGAACTGCAGAACTACGCTGGGACAATACTCTCGAGCACAGTTGCGTTTATCTCGCGACGATGGACTAACTTCTCCTGTTATCAAGCAATTAATAGTGGAACGGAAAATTGGGTTGACAACAGTAATCAGCAACGCATTGTTCTGGCATTGTTCTGGCATTGTTCTGTAGTGACGCGAATAAAATACGGTTTGTCTATCACGTGGAACACGTTTCCTTTATTATCTATTGCAATAATATCTGTGTCGCGTGTCAGTTAGATTTCATTTCAAACCAAAATTCTTCATCAGTTGCTCAAACACTGTCCAGGTCATCGCGGCCATCAAAGTTCGCCGGATAATTCTGGGCAATAAACCTCTGGAAAACTCTCGAATTCCTCTTTCATTAACAATTATAACAATGGTTTCGGGCACCGAATTGTATCGCTTTGGATGAACTTGCATCTTAGTTTTTATCACATCGGCAGGGTGAGTAATGACTGAGGCCAGAATGCCAGCGGATAGACCGCAGGTAAAGGTCACAATGGGCGTTGGGGATGGAACTGATGCCGGCGATGAGGTGAAAAATTTCTTCAACTGTGAATAGAACATGTAATAGAGACCAGAGAATGGGGCATCACGTATCAGGGTCGGAGCGAGACCAGAATACAATCCTTTGACACCCTCGTTGAGATAAGTGAGCCTGACAGCTTGCGAGATACTGTTGTACGAGAAAAAGCCGCTCTCGTATCTTGTTTTGATCACTGTCGCTGGCAATAACGCAAGACCAGATATGGATCGCGCGAGAATGCCAAAACTGATGGCTTGCAGGGGCGAAGGAGATTCCGTCGAACAGAAATGCGTTTCAAGTGTGTTCAGTGAGCAGAAATAAAGGCCAACTCCAGGAACACAACGAATGAGGGACTGAAAACAAAAATTATCACCAAAGATATTATTATTTATGTAACACAGTTAAAATGTGTGCTGGAATAAACTTACAGCGGAAGTACCCCTCCAGAGGCCGAAAACTTTATCTTTCCTGAGCACGTCGATAAGCAAAGTGGCCATGCCATTTTTATTGTGAACGGCTCTTTAACGAAGAAAATGAAATGAACGTTGATCCATATCCGTCTTGAGAGCAATCAATATTTACCCAAATGGCGAAGAGCTGCTCTGCATCCGCGTCTTGATGAGATCGAGCGGTTGAAACAGCAAAGTGGAGCACGTACCACTTACAGAACCAGCCACAAATGCTTGGAACATGGGGTGCTGAGAAATAAAGGAAGGCGAATGCACGTCAAGTTCACAACATTCTAGGCTGGTCATCGATTGTCGATCTCAACTTACCGTACTCATCATCCTGTGGACACTCTTCCGCGTACCGTCCGACGGCATCTGCAGAGGGTGCAACAATTGCATTTCGGTGAATTTATTGATGACGCCCATCGTGTCAGAAAGTTAGTAGCAGTGAGTGTGGAAAGAGGAGAGTCTGAGAACGTGCAGTGGTGTCAGAATAAAAGTGAAATAGGTGGGAATCAACCTGGTGCACGACACGCACATCAGACGTGTGAGCTCGTTCGCGCGCAACCAGAATGGAGACATCGTCGCACTCCGTCAGCGTCATTTATAGGCTCTACACGGTCACATTGAGAACAGATAAGCGACGTGCGGTGATAAGTAATCCTGGTAAGGACGACACGTCGACGACCAGAGTCAACCAGATTGATTTATCAACAATTTGTTGCGTCAGCACTCCTCTAATTCGGTCTGCAGTCGAGGCGCGGCGCTGCGCTCCGAACATCTGTTGGTCCATCATGGAGACTCTGAAGCCTGATAACCAGTCTACCAACGACTTCGACGCACTCAAATCAGGTAATTATCACCGACGCTTCAATTGTCATTGACATGCCTGTCGGTGTCTGTAATTTTTTATCACATTCTCGATGTGCAGCTGTTGTTGATAAGCTGCAAGAAAGAGGTCTTCTCGCCAATCTGAAAGCGAGCGTAAGGCGTGCTGTGTTCGACAGCGACCGTCAGCAGAACAGGTACGTCCAAATGCAGTCAACGAGCACTAAATCACAACAGATCAATCACGTTATCTATGTCTCAGTTTACTTTTCATTTCTCACCGAGTGATCCTTTTTTTAGTGACACGCGCCCCAAACCGTTTCTCACCGACGAAAACCTGCTCATCAACGAACTCATCAGAGATTACCTCAAGTTCAACAATTATCACAACACACTCGCCGTGCTCGAAGCTGGTAAGTGGTCAAATCGAATTGCCAGTGATGTGAATTGAACGTGTCCGTATTTTGTCCGCTACCAGAAACCGACCATCAGAAGCAGTCTCGCTTGGATCGCAGTTCGGTGGAGAGACGACTTGGTGTACACGCGCGACAAGAAGCGGGCCAACTGTAAATTATATTTCGGTGTTCGGAATTTTTATTCATTCGCTGACGACTGATTTTTCCCACAGGCCATTATTGTATTCGATCATCGACCACTTTCTGCAACGAAAGTCTACTAGCGCCTGATATTTGCCAAACTTGAACGGTTCAAGTTTAAGTTTGTTACCTTGCGCCGCCGCCGACGCAAAGCGATTTCGATCAGCTGGTCGCAAACTCGTTTTGAGCCTTGCTTAAACCCTACAAATGATGGCTGCTAGAAACTTATTGTACATTTTCAAGAAACCCATCAACAATCTAATTAAGCGCAACATTTGCGTTTCAAGTGCCAGACACGAGATTTTCACTATTCAAGATCGAAAAGATTTCGATAAAAAAGTCGCCAGCTCAAAAGATCCCATCATCATTGACTTCTATGCCACGTGAGTTCGAAAAGAAGTCCGATGACTGTTTGATGCTTGCTTACCTACATATTTCAATTATAATCGAATAGCTGGTGTGGACCGTGCAAGATTCTCGCTCCAAGATTGGAGACCATAGTTGGTGGACAGAGCAAAGTGCACTTGGCGAAGATTGACGTTGACGTGCACGATGATTTAGCATCCGAATTTCAGGTTGGTTTCAACTTGAAACCGTTTCAAGTACCTGCCGCCAATCGCTGTGAAAATTGTGTCGAGTGACTATTTCGCTACTTTCTTACTTAGGTGTCTGGTATTCCTGCAGTCTTCGCCATGAAAAATGGTAAAGTCGTTGACCATTTCGTTGGCATAAAAGACGATGACGAGTTACGTGAATTCGTGGAGAAGTTGGCGCAGTAGTCTAAGTATTTCGCGATTAATTTGCATGCGATTTAGTTTCACTCAAGATGACAAGTTATGCGAATGAAATGAGATAGTGATGTGCACTCGCATAATTATCACATTGTGATCTCTCACATTGTGTTACATTAATGACAGAGCAGTGCATTTTAGTCACGCGCACTTTCAGCTTAACAAATATTAAATTTAGAGAAAAATCGATTCTTTTAATGTCGTTGCTCTTCGTGCTCTTCTGAATAACTCGCGGCCGCAACTTGGAGAACTGCGCGTCATTCGTGATTATATACTTTAGGAACTCGATATGTAAAGTAGGAACAAATCGTAAGAAAACCAACAACAAAAAAAATTATCAATTATCTAATTATATATATCTATATCTATATATAATATAACAATTCACAACGTATCAAACAGGATCACCTCTTCAGCAGATGACTTGGAATTGACACAGTTTCTAATTGTTTCTAAGATCTTGGCCACTCGATGATCGAGAGCGTCGAGATGAGCATCAGTCAAAACGGGATTGATGGGATCCACGGCAAGTGATTCTCTCATCAGATCGCTCAAGTGACGAGGACCGCGGTGAAACTCGAGTAGTCTTCGCAATGTTGATTCGCGGAACAGACAGCACTGGCGAATTGGCGCCAGAATGGATTTCTCGTCTTCATGTGCTTTACCGAATCTGTAGTTCAATTACAGATTGCGATTAGATTTTCGTTTAATTTCATTGTTCACGTACCCTCGCCCATGGTCCAAGTGCAGCGTAAATGTGTCGTTACCAAACACTGTGAATGATTAAGAAGATGATGAAGATGATGAAGAGCGAACTGGAGAAGACACTGGGCAAGGCAATGTCGAATTATTTAAATTATTTAAAAATTGTTTAACCTTTGAATGTTTCGTAGTGGTGTCGATCCATGTTACCAATTAGAAAGTCAAAAGCGGCCATGTCCATCAAGTCGTAAAGTCTTCTTCCTTGACTATAAAGAGGCAGTTTCTTCACCATTTTATCACAGTAATCTTCCTGTCTACTCGGAGTACAAAAGAAAATCAATTAGAAATGAAACAATGTGAAATGACTGAAACTAGGATTCGAGATGAGTACTAGCGTAAGACTTACTCTTCCCATACAGCTTTCTTGCGCTTGTTGTACGATCTTCTGTAGGGATGCCGCCATACCTGAGTCGAAAAGATGATTTGATTAGCGCTATCCATACACGATTTGATTATGTGTGTAAATTGAATGAGAAGCGCTCTCACTTTTCTTGGAGCCATAGTTTTCGGTGGCAGGAATGCGGCAAAGCTGCCCTCCAGAATATCAGGATGGCCACAAATTGCGTGAGACGTATCGCAGTAGTAGCTGCAGGAAATAATCGTACACAGTTACGGACATGGAAACATTGAATGATGACTCATGATCGTATCCAATATGGTACGTTACCTGCAATGTCCGTGGAAGCACAAATTACCCGCTGGAACAGAAAGAGAAAGTTGTAAGAATTCTATAAGTGCTATATATAATTATATATATATATGAGTTCTATAAGCAGAGCAATCACTTCACTTGACGTACCGGGAGACACAAAAAATGTCTTTAGCAATTCATCATCGGCCAATGCGTACAGTTCCGTTGTCATATTCAACTGAAGAGTGGATATTAGGTAAATGACATTATCACGATGGCGAGAATGTCAAGCTTGGGCTTGACTTCCGTGACACTCACCTTTCGCCCGATGACGGGCGGACAGCGTCGAAAACCCAAAAGACTGCGAAATAAGAATGAAGATTGAAGAGCGAATTGAATATTGCTCATTCTCTCATCATCCTCGGTCAATTATTACCGATCGAGATGGAAGGCAGCGATTTCGGAATTGTGTCTCTCGAAATCAGAGAAATAGAAATGATTGGGATTTGTTTCCGTGTCTCTAGGAAACCTAGATTAACGAGATTAACGAGATTAGCAGCAAATTAGCGCCATGCCGAGCGGAAGCGTCATGAGAGGAAGGAAAGCTCTTCGTCTCTCACTGACTCGTTCTAACCTCATCGGTTTGAACAGTGCTTGTCCGCCGTCTTCGTAATCGATAATCAATTTTAGCTGCGTTCCGCCATCCTTCTGAACTGAGGGTCGAGATGAAAAGAAAACGAGGTTATAAAATAATAAGTTCGAGATAAGCAGCGAATCGAGCGCGAGCGGTAAACGCGACTCAAGTCAGCTTCGAACTCAAGGCTGGAACCGAGATGACAAGACCCGAATGGATATAAAAGCAATTAAGAGTTACATAATGTGCACTTAGGATAACGCGAGTGGATTCGAGACCCGGCTTTCTGGGAAAGGCTTCGAGACGACTCGAGTCTTGCCGCTCTCTTAGAGAAGTGTTTCGATTTTTGAGTGCACTCTTGGGCATCTCGCTCGATGATGCGGCAGGTCGTACGTACCGACATGTGTGATTTGCTGCGTCGACATATCTTGCAGGAGAGCTGAAATACCATTGTCACTCTCTCCGTAGAGCTCATTCTGGTGAATCGATAAATGAAACTGTTCCCAGTGCGTTACTTTCTTCCTGCAAACGCGAACGAGAGATCGCATTAAGAATACATTAAGAATGTGCGTAAGAATGAGGATGGAGACCACACATAGCGTGCAATGGAAGAGATGCGATAGTATCGGGCGCGGTGCTGCTCTGTGCCCTATGTACTCGTGTCGAGACTATACAGTCGATTTGTGTGCACATTAATTTATATGAATGAGCGCAGATCGAGCGACGCAATGCACACCCTGCTATTAGACGAATATTGGACAGAACGAGACACGGAATCAAATGGAATCAGATGGAATTTCGATGATCATGTTGCATGGAATGTGTGTGCATGTCAATGAATGTGATGCGGACGATGCCAAGCGATCCAACACGTAACGCACATCCAGATGTAACTTTACTCTTGTGTGCAGCGACGACACTGATTGATTGCACAAACATGATAATGAAATTGCTGTTTCTTGCTTACTCTGATGGAGCTTCAATTCCCAACATCTCAGCTATCGACGGATATATCGATGACTCGCTGGATCGCGGTTGTGTGGCGATTACTTGGAACAAGTCATCGAAAGCGTCCCAAACGCTACCTGGCTCGGCTTCATTGTCGAGAGATGGACGCTTTTCCGGTAATGGACCTGATGATGTTTTTGCTGGCGGTCGTGCTAATGTCTGCTGCTGCTGCAATAATGGTGATTGTATGCTATCTGCACCTGAAATGTTGACACCACTCTAAGAATAGTCATTCTTCGAGAAAGATTTCGCATTGGTACGTATTCCGAAGCTGTTCGACTCACCATCAGTCTTGGCAGCATTGAGCGAAGTCTCCTTTTGTGAGGCAAGGCTGGAAGCTATTTGCTTTTGTCGTTGCGAGAATTCTTCTGATTTATCGCGTGTCGGGAAACGTTTTTCAGAACCAGGTGAATCGGCACCACCTCGTTCTTTGCTATCAGAAAGTCTACGAGGAAAAGGGGGAGAGGAGAAAACGTAGTTAGTGAGATCAGGTGGGACAAACAAGTCGATCGTTCGCATCGCGATACGTTATTGACCCGCGACTTACACACGTGTCCGGGGACGCTTACCTGTCGTATTTCTGATAGTAACCTTGAGGTGGACGGTCGAATCGGTTATGGATACCGATGAAGAAGATTGTCAGAGCTATAACATTGACCTAGAAAGTCCGAAAGTAAGATGCAAAACAAGGGAATATGAATGTCCACCTGTACTCCTGATCGCTTCTCATATATTAGCACATCGCACATCGCACTCTCGCGTGGTGCGTGTGGTTGATAATTAGAAATGAAATGTTTCTTACCCCAATCAAAAGAATGACCACTCGCTCTTTGAGTCGCATCTCGATGATGGCAATTAACTACTGGTTGATGGCAATTAACTACTGGTCGTTCCGCACACTCCACGATCGAGTGCACAAATTGATGAGTCAGACAAAGGCAGCAAAGGCGAGCGAAGAAGATGAAGGAATGGGAATAATCGTGATCGGAATCACACTCGAAGGCTCTCTTCCGTCGAAGATATCGCGGTGCTGAACTAGCACTTTGGGCACTCTTCGTATTGCTACATGCGAACACGTAGACTTTGACACGAAAAACAAGACGTTACATGCATGGTTTTCGCATTTGGGCGATCTATCAGTGGCGGAACAATGTACGAAAAGCATTTGTGAACCATACAAGACAACGGAGCGCAAGTAGTGACAGTGAGATACTAAATTCATCCAACACTCAAATTGGCACGTCGACAATCGCGATTCGTGATCATCTCGTCGTCAGTCAAAGTCACACAACTGTCACAGAAATGTACATAGACTGCAATCGCGTTACCCTCACCTGCGTTCTCCACTTTTATGTACACTTGTCGTGTTCTTGCATCGACCATCGACTGCTGCTGCTCTCCGCCACTCTGATAGCTTCCATCTGAAGCAGTTCTGGGTGCTCAGAGTGAATTTAGCGCCGCAATCTCTTGGAAACTTTCTGCTCAGACTCGAGACGTGAACCTTCCAGAGAATTGTGAAACACATTCACTATTCACCATGATCACGTCACATCGATGTCAACTCTTTACACTAGCGTGCCACGATTGTTGTATGTTCACTGTCGCTGTTTCGATGAGCGATGCTCTCTCTCTCTCAAGGCACACTCGCCAAATGCATTCTGCTCTGCAACACTGTTATGCTATACAACACGCGTGAGGCGGGTTTCAATTCTGCAGGAAACCTTAGTCAGGTGTTCTGCACAATCATTATCAATATGCACGTCAATGCAGCGGAGGAGGCGGAGATGGAGATGGAGATGGAGATGGAGAGATGTGAGCATGTTGTGCGGTTGTCGAATGGCAGACAGACCCGATAAAGTCACTTTCTGTATCTTTATCTGCTATGGATATTGACCTCAGAGATACGAGCTGAAGATGGAACGTTGCAGAGAGCGGCTAACAGTATTTTCTGCGAGCTCTGCAATTCGTGCCTCGAACCTCGAACCTCTCTCGGTGTTTCTTCAATTCAATCGATTTTGTCGCCGTTCCGTCTTCGCTTCGCGTCTATCGTTTACTTTTTCACTGTGAACGCCTCGCCAACTGGCCCCGTCAGAAACAATTTCTTGATTCATGTATGGTACATTATATGTTCCAAAGTCCGTACGATATGGCACACTCTAAACTCTATCAGCGAAATTAACGAAGCGGAATGGCTTTCTGAATTGTGGCTCGGCTAGATTCTGATTCGGCTTCGTCTGAACGACACGCTCATTTCGATGGAATGTTTCTGTTTGGTCGTCTCATCATTTGAACACCGGCATTCTTTGCAAACACATAGATGAAATGATAATCATGTTGCGTGCAAGCTTATTTCATTCACTAGGCGATCTCGTTTTACCAATATTTACCTAATGCAAATGACGGGCATTTTCCCGGATGGAAACGAAGCACTAACATAACAGGGAAGACGAGCATCGATTAGGATCTCATATGGCCGATGAACAAGATCATGATGATATCATCTCGTTCTGTGACTATTGAAATTAAGCTTCCACCATAACGCCTTCCGATACGCATCTTTCTGAGTTTGTTCACATGTGAACGAGTGCCAGGCGATCGATTCGCGTTCTCGGTTTGCTGTGAATGCGTTTTCGTATTTTTCGTTCTGTTATCATCATTTTCGTACTGTTATCACTCCCGTTTCTTCTTCCGTAATGGTAACGCTGCGAACGAATCAATTTTTATGCCACACACTCTATTCGTTATCTGCCCCTCACCAGAAGTTGGCGGTCTTAATTAAGTTTATCCATTGTTCTCTTCTGTGCACTCACATCCATACATAGATCTCTTGTAATCAATGCTTAGCCTGTGGCCACCGTAATCATAATTTGGCGGAGTACAAATTGCATTACATTATTAAAAATAATGCGATGGAGAAAAGTGTGTGTTGGACCTGGAGGCGATTTAATGCGATCAGTTTTGCCTTGTCTACCAATTTCTGCATAGAGCCCCGCTACTCCTAGACCGTTATTGATTTATTGAACCATAGCTGAGTTGAACATTATAAATCTTGAACATAAGACACATTTCAAACGATAAACAAACAGAACTATGAAAATGGCAATTTGGTTTTTTCGTTTCCAGCTGCCGTGTCGACCATTCTTCGTTCGCTTCTCTTTTCCATTCTCTCTTTCTCTTTCCAGCCTTTTTCGTCAAAAATTGAGTTACTAGCAATAGCAACCGATTCGACGATGTGTCTTTGCTACGGTCATTTATTAAATGTATGGTTATTATCACTGTAAGTGCGACTTCATCGCGTGATGCGTCTGGCTAATTACATGCTATGTGTCCTTAGCGAAAATGCAACGACAGAATATCTCGTAATTCATATCGCGCTGATTGCTTGCTCGATAAGCGTTTCATCTCGCGATCGTCGTGACACAAGCTCTAACTAATGATTGCCAGTGTCTTTCGCTTGAAATGGAGATATGACAACGTATAAATTCGCCAAGGCAGGTTATATCTCTAACTAGCGCTGGAGAAGCTGCCGCTCACGTATGAAGGACAAATACAGAGAACTCTGCTAATTTCATAATTCATAAATGCTTTATTGTGGGCTTCCTTGGTAGGCAGGTAGTCATATGACGCAAAACTTTTCCATAATATTCGTTCGACGAGGAAAATCGCAGGTGTCCAAATTGAATAGCATCATTCATTTAACAGAGTGCATGTGTGCTCAGTAACGGCACGACTAATTGATATGAATAGCCAGACAGTAACGTGCTCAGTGACTAGATATAGTGCAATAAGCGTGCTAACGAGCGGGTGCACGAATTAATGCACTTAATTTGTTCTCATCATTGAGCTGCATCCTGTCGAAGTTCCATCCAGTCGAATGTAATCTGCGGTATTCTCTGTGTCTCGCTGTTATCGTTCTGCTCGATGGACGTCGACAGACATTGACTTCTTCGTCGGTATCTATCTCGTCGCTCTTTGCGTCTCTGCATCGCCGCGTTCTCCTTGCTCGGTGCCACTTTCGACGTACCACTGCCCATGACTGCCATTCGTTTCATTGCTGCATTGCCATCTTTGTTGTCTAGACGATTATCGAAGACACCGTTGATGTAATGCAGCAATCTGTCCACTTTTTCGGGCATCGTGTTCAGTTGTTCCTCTATGGTGCTTACGCCTTTGTCTTCTTCCTCCTCGGTGCCGAATTCTTGCATTTCTTCAAGTCCCAGTAAACTCTTTGGAAAAAAAGGAAAAAGTTTCATCATTGAAAAGTTATTATGTATTATATACCATGGTATAACCACTCTATTTTTGCTAGTGAAGTATCCTCCAATCATACCTTCAGCTTGCCCATCATAAATTCCATGATTTCATATTCATTATTCTGCTTGAGAATGTCGTGCTTGACCGTCTCGAACGCCGAAATTATGAGAGTAAGGAAGATATTGAGCAGGATAATGCAGGCAACAAAGACGAAGATGAAGAAAGACAATGGGCCGAGGATGGGCTGAGCCATAGACATTGCGTCGAAATCGAATTTTCCTGTCATCATGCCAAACGCTGATTCAGCAGCGTTAACGAACGAGCTGAAATGGTGATTAAGTTTATATTATTATCCAGGATAGCTGTTCAAGTTCACATTACCAGTCCACACGAGAACAAAGAAAGAGATGCAAGTAACCTTACCTGAAATCATTCATGTGCATGCCGAATAAGAGATTGAACATCTGAACAAAGCCGAAGAAAACGACAAGGAAAACGATGACGAAAGATTTCAGATCCTTGGAACATTGCGAGAGAGTCGAGTAAAGGAGACCCATTCGCTTGTTGAATCGCAGCAGGCGAATGAATTTGATTATGGCGAGGAACATCGTGAAGGCGATTATGTAGCCGAAAGCCTCGTCGATGGTACAGACGATCTGCATCTTGATATATCCATTACCATGAGTTCGATCGAAGACATCAAGCAGTTTGTCTGTTATGATCATTCTCTGTATGTATAGCACCATTCCAGCATACGAGAGTCCCAAGATGATCATCTCTGCCCAATTCCAGTAACCTGGTGATTCAAACATTAAACAGTCCTCGTTAATCGCTGCGCTTCGGTGCATGCTTTTGAAGTTCTCACTTTTGAAATATGCAATCTTGTCGTTGCGCCAATTCTTCAACTCGCGAATGGTAAAGTACAAGATGAATCCGACATAAGTAATCTCGCAAAGAATGACGAAGAACCCGAACCCTTGATGGTATCGCATCAGACGGAAGACATCGACACGATAGTTGGGCACGATTCCGCCACCAGGCTGGTACTCAGTGACGATCGTAACGATTGCGAACAGATTAACTTGAGCATTATAAATACTAAACTCAGCGAAGACGGCTCGCGTCCTCTCATCGATCCAGTGCATCTCCTCGAGACGATCGAACTTATTGTTGAGTTCGTCTCGCGAGCCCCTTAATGGAATTATATATCCACCACCGCTGTACACATCAAGTTTGCCCCAGAACGGCAATCCGTTTAGTTCGGACTGAATTAAATTGAAAAAAGATTAAAGATGGATGAAATGTTTTGTTTGCTCTTGATTAGATGCATGCGTGTGTACGCATTGTTTTTGCAACAGACCTGCTTCCTGTAATGCCACTCGTTCTTATTGCTTTTTGATGGATTCACGTACGGGCCATTAAACACCGTTTCATTTACGTACATGTCCGAAGGAACCAACCAGCCAGGTC
>JAGGCA010002330.1:4793-24007 GCA_022876805.1 Osperalycus tenerphagus | reverse complement strand
ATTCTCGATGATGCGAACTTGTCTCAGTACCTGAATTAAATTCAAAGAAGATTTTAGTTGGATAAAAATCGATGCTTAACCGACGCGCGCTGCGCGATGCGATATCGGCTCGAAACAAGATAGCGAATGAAGTGTCTTACTCCGTAGCCCATCGCTCGGTGAACTCTGTCGTTCAGAAATCCTCTCATGGCAAACGGTGAGTACCCGTTGTACCAATTACCAACCAAGAGACCAGGCACCAGTGTCGACCGTGTCCAGTTCCTATCACGACACCGATCGATGGAGAAGTTAATAAATGTTTGATAGGATAACGAAAGAGGGAATGAATTGTGATGGCTTGGAAGTGTTCAGTGTTAAACTGAACGCTTGTAATGGCGCTTCACTGCATTGAACTCAAGCGTGGCGGATTTGCACACTTTAGTCTGACAATGAATCAGTCTGACGTTTGATGTGTCTCCTTACCAAAACTGTTCTGCCGTTGTGATCTTATCGAATTTCTGTCCGTCATTTGTGCCCTCGATGAATGATTTGACGAGTGTTTCCTTAATCAAGTATGCATTTGGGTCGCGATTACCATAACTGAGCACTGTCAATATCCACAAGAAGAAGAGGTACGAGAATATTTCTTTCAGTATCTCCGACATTTTTATCTCTTTCATTCGCGTGATTCTTGCTTGTTCCAGGGCCCGATAGTTAGGAGGCTTGTAGAGGCGGGATCGATCTTTGTTTCGATGCGACGTCGGTGTAGAGGCGTGTAACCATTCCTCGTCAGGCAATAAATCAAGATCGAGATCTTCTTCGTCATCCTCCGAGTCATCAACATCATTATCGGGAGATTTGAGAAGTGTCGACAGAATCAGAGCCGTGAGGAAAACTTTGATCGGCTGCGTGACCAGGATGGACGAGAAGAACGAGATCATGAGCGATGTTACCTGTCATCGAAGACGAAACGGAAGCACCATGAAATCGGAAACTATACATCGGTCTTTTGCCAGGATGTACTGTCGCTACCTACCCATTTACGTGTCTTTTCGTCACCAAACTGGATGCCGTAGGCCCACAAGAAGAAGATGCTTATCTACATAAAAAAATTGATTATATAGTCACCGAAAGTAATTTCCGGAGTCGTCATCGTACAAGAACACTGAATATGCACAGAGCCCAGGCGATGTAGCGGCACCACCAGGGAAACAATAAACTGGTCTTCCTTTTTTTGTCGACCATTTTTGTCTTGTTGCCAGTGGGCGTCATTTCGAAAGCCTGAGTATTGTTGTTGAGAGAGATGATCGAGTTTCTTGTCAGCGTTGCCATCGAGCCCAACTTACTCGATCTCACGTTCGAAAATAGATTTTCCTTTTTCGAGCCTCCTATTTTCACACCCTGTCTTTCTAACGCTTGTTTGATTCGCGATTCTCGCAATTGGCGCAATCGAGACTTGCGGAATAGCAGAACAATCAGGAATGTAGGAGGAAAGACTAACAAATTGGCCATAAAACCAACTCCTATCTGTTCCGGAGACAAAGCGAAAGGACCAATTTCGATGGCCGACGCTTTCGGTTTCGGTGGAACTCGTTCGTACCACATTGCGTTGACCAACATACTCAGGAAGAGCAGTGCCTGTTGCATTTTTCGAGTTAGTTATGTAGCTAGTCAGAAATTCTATTTAGCTACTTGCCATGCAACAGGAGACGCGCTCCACTCGGGAGAATCGACTTCTTGGTGGTCGCATGAATATCGAAAACCTGTGAAAATAGCAGCATTGTAAAAGTTGAAAGTTGAAGGAAGATAATTATTGCGCTCAACGTTCGTCCATCTACTTTGATACCAAACATACCAAAGATGTCCATCGGCGAACTTCTTATGAGTGGTCTGCTTGAACAGGTGAGCGAATTCTGTCGCCTCTCCTCGTCCAGCCACAGGCAGCAATCTGTCCACAGAACCGTCACCCTTCTCCACAGCCAGCCACTTGTTACAGATGAACTCGAATTTTTCACCAGTTTGCACATCGCGAACCACAATGAAGCTGAGGAACCATGATCGGAACTTTCCTTTGCCGGAATTGTCGTGCCAGATTCGACAGTAATTCAGACGACCGAGTTTGTGTGGTGCTGCCATGACGAACGAATCAGTTGCGCCTCGTCTGAAAATCTTGCGTTTCGAATCACCGAAAGTCCGCACATCGGTCTCGTCATCGTCTACATAGATGAAGAGAAGCATTTGAATAGATAGAATAGGATAGGCATTTCGTACAGCAGTTTCGTTCTGCACAATCGAAGTTCTTACCTCCAGATAGAATGAAATAAACTTTCGAGTCTGTTCCCGCGCCATCTTTGTCACCAGTAAAGACAATTATTTCATAAAGATATTTGTCGTTCAGTTCATTATCAGGCAGCGGAGATGCCCCCAGTTTTTCGATGTCTTTGCGATCGTTATAGCGAGCCCACAGCAGAAGAATGACATAGACGATTAACGACACAGAAATAGTCATGTAAATCGTGACATTGTCCCGGAAACCAGCATTTGCAAAGACGTAAGTAAAGTCGATTGTGTTAGGTGAGACGAAGAAACCACTTCCGAATGAGGTCAAGTGATTGCATTTGCAACGTGTCATTGCGCGGTTGGCTGTCTCGACATAGCACCCTTCGCCAGACCATGTTCGCTTGTGTCTGTTGAAGAAGTAGCAGCCTGACGTAAAGATGCGAACCGAATAGTTGGTGGAGAATTGGCGTTCGACGCCTGGAATTGTGTAATTAGACAGCCAAGCTGAGTTGTTAGCTGGTGAAGTGGTCATTTCGTTAACAACAATCATTTCATTTAGAAGGTGCGCTTCTGGGGAACTCAGCAAAACTGTCACGTTCACTTCGGCGACGCCGAGGTAGAAGAATCCAGTTCTGTTCAAGATAATATCGTTCGAGAGGAAGATGTCTCGCGTGCCGTTCTTCACCGTACGGATTGCTCTCATCGGTATTAAGATGTCGTAGTAATCATAAAACGGCTTTTCGCCATATTTCAGAAATAGCAGGAGCTCTGCCTCAGGGTTCGTCGACATTATTTCGATGTTCACCGCTGAATCTGCTTTCTCGACCAGAAACTGATGATACTGGAAACCAGATAGACGAGTGGGTTGCCGGACTATTCCTTAATAGCCAAGATACTTACCACCATCTGTTCGTACCACTTCATCTTGGGAACGGTGAAAAGAGGTTCTGGCAGTTCACTCAGTGTTGATTCTTCTTTGTTTCCTGCGCTCTTTCTCGGTATGATAATGGTGAACATTTCGGGTGTGTTTCGAACTTCGAGGATGTCGAGATTCTTGTCGAGCACGAGCAACTGAAGCGTCTTGGTATCTTGAGAGTTACAATTAATCAGTCAATCATAATTCCTATCGCTGTCGTATCCATAACTATGTCTGCTATGCCCATAACCCTACCTTGAGAGAGTAAATCAACGCTATTTCCGTACGAATCAAGAATAGCGGGCCAAGAAACAGCCTGAGAGACGAAAGTTTGCTATACATAGACAAGTGAGTTGAGAAAGTTACTTACCATGACGCCGAGGATCTCGTCCCCAGTACAGTTTCGGTCGTGAAGAATGGCGCAAACAGAAGGAAACACATAAACAGCATCACCGTGTTCGATAGTTCTGTTCGTTAGGGAACCACCCTGAAACCTAGAAAAGGGTATAAACAATTACAGGATTCAATAGAACTCTACATGTAGACTTACATGGCAATGGTCAAAGAGAGACCACTTGGTGCAGCAAATTGTAGTGGTTTCTCGCCGACGATGGTGTTCTTTAACATTGCAAGAACCAAGTCGATTGTCAGTTCGATCATCTCCCGAATTTGCAGCTCCACAACTTTTCTCTCATGTTCAATGACCGCGCGAGATAGCGAGACTTCTATTGACGACTTGCCATCAAACACATATTCTGTGGAGATATCAACATGAGATGGGTCATGGATTTCCCGGGGATACAGGTTAATGTTTCTCTATAGACCTCACCAGGCTCATTATCATAGTCTGGCACTTCCACATTATAATCGAGAGTCCAAGCGCGTGTTCGATCATTTGGCAAAACCACTGTGAAATCAACCAGAAGTTTGTCAGTAATGCCAGTCAGCGAGCCGATATCGTTGCGACTTTACCTCCGGAAACGATCTGCTCTGTCATTCTCTACATCGCAAGAAATAGTTAATAGTTGATAGAACAATAACAAATGATGTGCGTACTCACATTGACGATGCCTCCCATCGTCCCCACAGCATACATGCAGAAATCAAGAAGCTGTTGTGGTGCTTCAACTTCGAGGTTGTTCGCCATCGTCACAGATTTCTTGAGTAGCTTAATTATCATGTCCTTGCCTTCGTTATCAAGCCCTTTGCCTTCACCAGCGATCGCTGTCAGAGCACTTCCAATTTGTTCCAAACTGCTCAATGTATCAACATTCATGATGCTCTGGACAGACTTCACCATCTTGGCTCTCATCGTCGCTGCTTTTTCCATTTGTTCAGTTTCGTTAAAGAGCCGTGCTGACTGTGTGGTTGTCTGCACGAAATGTTCACTTTCATCTTCATCCTTGAGCTTCATATTGATCAACGAGCTGACAGCCTGAGAAATCATGTTCATTTTTGCTTGATCTCCTGAACCATCTGCATTTTCAAATGCTTTCGATTCCAAAAATTCATCAAGTCGCTGTTTTGTCGGGGCTTTCACAGACACCTCAGTTATGTTTATTCGAGTCACAGCTCCTTCTTTGTCTTTGATGTCAGCGCCAACTGAGTTAATTGGGACGACATGCGGAATGTCATTCGTTAGGTCTGTTTAATACGTCTGCAAACATTTCCTACCCGTAAACTGGCCATAGGGCAGAACAATTGATGCCTCCTTTTCGGGACCATACATCAACACAGATATTACGCCAGTTTCCTTGTTGCGAATCCAGTACGCGAAATGGTGAATGCTCTTTCCTTCCGGATCTAGTATACAATATCCCAGGTGAGTTAGTTCAAAGAGTGGTTTCATGACAATAGTAGTAATAAAGGTAAGGTAGCCACCAAACATGAATGCCTACCTATCCAACCACTGCAGCTGACTACGAATTTGTCGAGCAGGGCCAAACCTTCGTACGGATAGAACGAGCATTCGCCCTTCTCTGGCGGTTTATTTACGTGCAAGAAGATGTCTGATTCACCGCGATCACCAAGCTTATTTGTGACGGCCAAGCGGACGAAGAAGTCACCAAAAGCAGGGTAGTATTGAGCGAAAAATTCACCTCCAAGTGCCATGATCGGTTCGCGGGCTCCAACAACATACTGATGGCTATATGGATGATAAAATCAGTCACAAAGTCAGGTTAATAACAATTCTGGAATTTGAATATACAGCGCACCAAAAATGCGCCAAACGTCGTGACTGCTTATTATGTAATACCGCCAATTAAATAATGAAATTGATACTTACGCCTCGTCCAGAAAAACTTCGTCGCCGTTCTCAACACCGTAAATGCTCCACTCGTAATGCTCGACATCGTCACAGTCTTCCTGACACAAACCAATGAGCCCAACTCGAACTGGATTAATCGTTTGTCCCAGAGGCTCATTTGGATAGCAGAGAGCTGTTGTTTGACATTTCACTTTGATAGACGGCGGCGAAGATTGAAGCACGACTATCTGGATGCCACCCCAACTCGGCTTTCT
This sequence comes from Osperalycus tenerphagus, assembly GCA_022876805.1. Taxonomy (NCBI): domain Eukaryota; kingdom Metazoa; phylum Arthropoda; class Arachnida; order Sarcoptiformes; family Nematalycidae; genus Osperalycus; species Osperalycus tenerphagus. The sequence goes on along the minus strand of JAGGCA010002330.1, from coordinate 18,309 downwards.
ATCGGGCGGCGTTATTTTCACGATGACCTCGTACGTGATGTCCGGTCTCTTGAATACGGTTGTGTTCCACTCAACGACTTCTCCTTGCACGTCGACTCGACCTGGTCCTTTACCGAAACAACCACCGTTATCGTTTTCGTCGTAATCCTCCAGTTCCTCATCACTTCGTCCGAAAAGAGGTGCAGAAAGAGGCTGTTCATCATCCGGCAAAGTTCGCTCGATTTTTTCATACGGTGCGCGTCGACAGAACCACGTAATCTGGAAATTTTTGTTTGATCGATCATCAGGATCGATCGAGTACTCGCCTGGCGCCAGACGAATTCTTTGTCCCCAACCACGGACGACACGCGATTGAGCACCATCGACAAGTTGCGGAATTATGGGCGACGAAACGATTTTGACGTACGTTTCGACATTGGCGAAGAATGGCAGAAGGGGATGAGGATCGGGACTCGTCATATTGATCGACAACCGGAACTTGTAGACTCCTTTTATCAGGAAGAAGGGTGGCACATATAGGAATGTCTTCCGGTACGAATCCAGAGAGGAGAGATCAACCTCCGCGACTTCTTCGCCAGTTTGACTATCGATGAGGTGAGCTTCCCAAATTCTGCTGACATAGGTCGTTGCGTTACAATCGACGAGAACTTTTGCGAATAGTTGAACTGGTTTCGACTTCCAAAATTCTAGAAGGGTTACAGACAGTAATTACTAATTAGACTCGTTTATCTTACTTCGCAACGGTAATACAAATTTGTAAAGCGTATCAGAATAAGTGATGTGATTCACTACGACTGATCCTGAGGTTAAATTGACGTACCTGGAGCCTGATGGAAATTGTCGACCGAGTTTCGGATAGAAGCTCGTGGTGGGCGACAGTCGCTGCAAACAATTTGTTTAAATTACGCACAATTACTGTATATGCCATACACTGTAATTACAAGAATTCTGTTGATGGCAAGAAATAAGGACTTACACCTCGATCACATGAATAGGCAGATCAACTGTCTCGTGCGACACCAAATTCTTCAAAATGAAGTGCATTACATAATCGCCCGGGCGCGGGTAAATTCGCGATATTTTGAGAGGCTGCGTCAGTTTGCCTTCCCATTTGAAGTGTCTGTCAGCGAATAGCTTCTTACAATCGAAGAAATCGCCGAACACCTCTGCGTATCCAGCCGATGCCTGTTCTCCGAAATCGACGAATAGACACGAACCTGACCCGCTGGCTTCGAATTTGGCCAGGAATCGCTTCACATCTGGTTCGACAGCCACGTTGCTAACGTCGAGGACCCTCAGACCGCGTACCGGTGTTTGGAGAGTGATGGTCGTTTCAAATGGATCTGACATGTTTTGCACGCGATTATAACCGTAAAAAGTGAATTTATATTCACTGGCCTGCAATGGAACGAAGGTAGTCAAGTACGATGTCCCTCATCGTGTTGAGGGTTGGTCTTACTTGACTTTCGTTGAAGATAAATCTCGATTCTTCCAATTCTTTGTATTTATGTCCATTCAATTCGATAATATACTTCTCGATGTCTCCAATGTCCGCCATCATGGTGAATGTAATCGGAGAATTAACTTTGAAGTGATCTTTCTCTGGGCCGAATCCAGGTAGCACGTTCCCAGTAGCCTGATCAATGAAAGAAGACCTGGCCCGGAAGTTGATGATGCGTTTCATGACAATGACCTGTAAATGGCGATACAGAGATGAATGTGTTGTAAACATGCCGTTACTAAACACATCGTACCCTCGTTCTTCGCTGTATCTCCGACACGTTGTTCGCTATTTTCAGTATCACTTTATAGCGACCAGAATCTTTGTATTCATGCTCGAACACTTTCTCGCCGTCGAAGTTCTCTTCAGGTACTTTCCAGCTGATTTCCTCACCATCACCAAAGTGCAAAACGGCGGTCGCGTTGGTGGGCAGAGTTGCAGTGGGAGGATAGCTTATTCTGAATTTCACCATTCCTTAATCAGGACAAACCAACAGTGTAAATGAAGGCACGACATATACACATCTGTGTACTGACCAGGTAGCAGTTGAGGTGAATTTGTGGTGAGTTTCCAGGAGTTCGTTACAGCATGCTCAGCGATCAGGACGTGCGTGTGCGAAACGTTATTCTGGAGATTATCCGCGCTCACTTTGACCGTGTAGATTCCTGGCTTTTTATAGACATGACTGTTGACAATTTTGCGACTCGCTTTCACCACTGCAACAAAGACAATCCAGCATTAATTCTAACCACATATCATTAATGAGAATCAATACGCACGTTTCACTGTCTCTTCGTTGTCGGTTCCATCACCTTACACAAAAAAAAGATTGAAGAATTTTCTTCGAAGCCTACAAGTCCCTGATTACATACCCCAACTCCAGTACACAAAAACCTAAGACATAAGATGATTTGACATAATTTGAAATGAATTAAATGATTTGATTTCGTATACTCACATCGGAGCCGTGTGTTAACTGAATTGAGGCATCAACTTTTTCGCCGACAGCAGCATTCGGTGGCATCACTTTGAGACGCATTCGAGCAATGGTGATTTGAACATTGATCTCCGACTCGAGAGCGAGAGGTGAGGCTGTCCACGAGTTCGACGCCGACATTTTTACAACGTATTCTCCATTGAAATCGTATTCGTGTTGTCTGTACGCGACACAAATAAGCGTGTCATTATTAACATAAATACATAATTAACTACTCGTGTGGACGTGGCAAAGGATGAAACGAAGTTATTCAAAAGTTTAATATGTATGTAAAGCGCGCCATTGCTGATTCGAATACTGATTCGAATATTAAATAGCAAATACTTACATTGTCATCCGTAGCACTTCGTTTGCAACCAGTCTGACGAAGTGCTTAATGTCCTGTATTTTCTCAACTTGGTTTGCTCTCAGCGTGCTTATATCTTCGTTAGTGGCTCTATAGTCGGGAATTTCGTCAGCGTCAATGTTCCGATATGCCAGTTTTCCTCCTCTGCTTTTCAGGACGATCACATCACTCGGAACTATGGTCACCGGTTGAGTGGTGGCATTGATCGGAAAGAAGAAATGACCCTCGGATACTTCGAATATCAGCGAGTGATGCGGACCGTACACAGCACGGTCTGAGTCGACAGCGCCACAGATCGATCTCATTGGATTCATGCATGACCTGCGACGGGCGCAGAGCGAGCTGTTCGCGGGACATGTCATTGCCGTCACCGTGCAGTTGGAGCCTGGTGAGCACAATTTCCGGTAAATCTATCCAAATTCATCGTTATGAGTTACGTAAGCCTGTGAAGAGGTTCTCACCTTGAGTTCCATTTCGCCTCGAGCCAGTCCATATCCCTCAATTCCTCGAAGTGTCGCGTTATTGTCCAGATAGTGTCTCGCGTTCAAGGCAATACTTCTTTCAGATTTTGCTTTATCTTTCAGGATGGTTTTCTTCGAGAACTGCGGAATCGTCACGCCTATTGACTTGAATGGAACATCAGGAAAGTGGAAGTCGACAGCGCGATTCGTTCGATTAGATTCGTCACCAAACTTGACGTTAGCACGAATGTCGTGTCCATTGTGGATTGTCAAGTTGCAGTACGCTGGTTCGCCTGGCTCCAAGACATGTGGGCACTCGAACTCGATGTCTTCTTTGCTAAGTTGCGACACGACCTTCACTTTGGTTGCCGCTGACACCATCAACCGATCAGGCTTCGAAATCTGTCTGGAGCGCACCACTACGATGTAGTTACCAGGACTGAAGAGAAGAGATTACGATGATGGGTGCACTGACAATCATGAATTTGTGTTTGAAACTCACGAGTAATACGTATGCGATATTGAGTTGAACTCTGGTTGCCAGTCTGTTATGGTTCCATCTCCAAATTCGACCTCATACTCCACATCGACGCCTGATTCTTTGGAAATAGCGAACTCGACATTCTTGCCGACATAGGCCACTAATGATGGCGTCTCGATTTTGAAACCGGTAACCGGATGAATGACTCGACCCTTGTAGAACCGTGTATAACCGTGATTTTGGTCACATAGCTTGTGTGCGACGGTCTCCGTTCGTTCGAGAGCCGGCAGGTCGCTGTCTAGTGCACACAGGCAAAACCTGGTCATGGATTCGACATTGGACACATTAATTTTTTGCTAATCTCAATTATTTTGGATAAAATATAAATTGCATGCACTCACTTCTTGGCCACGACTCCGGCGTATGGCATTGAATCATCGCTGCAAAGAGCGCCGCAAAGCCGTCCATCCATCCCTTGATCGGATCTCCAGCCGCCGGGAGAGTACCTGTATTGAACAATACTATGAGCTCGATACTTCTTTCAATGATTGACTCACCGAAAAATTCCCAGCGATGCATGTCCAAGACAGTCGCCATCGCTTAAAGAGAAAACTCTCGAAGCCGGAAGTAGTAGAGCGAGATAGACGACTAATGCCAGTACGATGGATCTCTTCTCGTTGTCCATCTTCACTATTCCATTGTCAAAAAGCCAAATAACGGTCTCTGCAAGCGTCCTACGTATATAGTATATGGAAATGCCATGGAAACTGATTTTCAATTTAGCAGGAACAATGCAAATAACGAACATAAATCACTCCATAACGAGCGCATTTCGGACTAATTAGTGCTCTCGAAATCAGCGAAACATAACCATGTGCGTCAATGTGCTGATGAAATTTTAATTATTTTCATTCGATAATCAAATAGCGACGGTATTAATGCGTAGGTTGCGGCTGGCACTGGTTGGTACCAAATTAATGGCCATGAAATGATTGAAACCATGATAACGGGGGCCTGGTGCTAGAACAACAATTGCACCGTTTTGATGGTCATGGAAGATGCTGCATTTTCTGAAAAATCAGTTGTAAATACATTGTGCTGTACAGATGCGGAATTTCCACAACATGTGATTGCGCTTAAGTTATTCTCTATTCATTACGACTGGCAATTCGTATCTAAATATTGTCATGACAGTGTGGAGTCGGCGTTTATCGCTCGGCATCGCTGCACAGTCAACATCTCACTCTCTGTTTGGGATTCTTCACTCAAATATCTCATTTTTCAAGCTGTTCGTTACACAAGATTCAGACAGGTGCGAGCACTCGAAAGTTACTTGACTTGTATTCTTACGCTTCATATTGTCTAGATCATATTGTCTAAACAGCGATGTGTTTTTATTTTTGTTTGCAAAATATTCGACATATGGATGCATCACTCTTCCCTTCTTCAGGCACACTATTTGGATTTCAATCTTGACAAATTCATTCTGTCTTGTGTTGGACTTTTTAGGGTTAGCACCACTTCGATTATGAAGGTGTTCCGATGGAGAACTATTGTATGGGGTTATGTGGTTTGAAGCAGAATTCTTGGCATTCCTGCATCTTCTTTCTACTATCATCATCGCTGCCAGTGTGAGTGTATTCATAACGAGATTTACCGCACGGCGCCAACATCTGAATGATTAGGGAGATGAGACGCGGCGATGGCGATGCGATCAGGCCGAGATGCTATGTAACCGGCGACATGTCACGGCCCTCGATTAATCGCCGAAAATAAAGGATGCTTCGTGAAACGGCGCCGAGGAAAAAATTTGGCCCGAAGAAAATAAATGCGATTTTTGCCGCTTCATAATGAGATTATTACGGAACTGGTGGTGCACGTGCCGTGAAACGAGCTGTTCATCTTGGGCATGAGGCATCGATCTGAGTTGTACAAATGGCATGAGACCATGAGCCAGCCAAGACGAAGACGACGGGTCGCTGAGGAGGAGTTCAAAGCTCTTGGAAAGTGAAAGGCGTCCTCGTCCTTCAATGGAATGCGGGCTCCCTTGCAGGTCACGTACCCAACGTGAAGTTGTTAACTGAGGACTTGCGTGGAGCCATGCCAGTCGATGCCCACTTGCCAAATGCTTGCATAACTTCTTTAAACTTCTTTCAAGCAAGGCAGTTTGTTTATATGCACTCTTCTCGCCGTGAGGGATTCAGGCGAGTCCGGGCGACGACTGCACGCTGCAAGTCTATCTTTAATAACTCTGTCCGATTATCATGCAGTTTAATGACCAAATCCGTTAGATTACACCCATTTTCGTCCACTTCATTCCACTCTGACTCGGCTTTAGTCTAGCTGCTGATGTCGGCACTTGAGTGTTTGAGTCTTCATCCCAGCCTTAGACCCGGTCTTAGTCCCATTCTCCGTCCCAGTCATTCGCACGAGTCATTCTCCTTTTCTTTGGCGCCGTTCGTCTTCACTTAATGACCCTGGCAACGCGTTCGGGAAGTCCCGAATGCAGCATCTGCTTGGATTGGAACGTTCTGATCTGCTCTTCTGCTCTTCTGCTCTTCTGCTCTGTTCGATCGTCATGTCAGACTCGCGCGGCTCTTGAATCGTTGGCATCGGTGAAAAGATCGCATCGCCGTGTTCTCAGTCAAATGCTGACCGGACGTCTCTTGCATGTCGATATCGAAGACAGTTGCTGCAATCGACAGCCGGTCTCTTCGCCATCTCTACACTGTTACCTGTCACCATCACGCGGCTCTATCAACGGTGCCCCTCTCCCTGTCTCCGTCCCGTTTTCTACGGCCCCGGAAGACAATTACCTGTGTACAAGTGTACCATTGTACCAGTGGCATGTCTCTGGGCTCTTATCAGGTGCGTGACGACAATAATCATTTTGACAATTTTTCTGTTTACGCAACGTGCTTATCATCAGGCGCATGCAAGTGTTATATGATTTCGGTTGCAATGCACTCTTGTTGACAGGGATGAGTTTGCCAACATCGCCCAATGGAAGTAGTACCTCAGACTCAGGTCACTCTGCGAGGTCATCGGGATCGCTCCAGCCGCAACCTCAGACGCAGCACTTACAGAGTCAGGTCCACTTGCAACATCCGTCAACTGTTGCTACCGGCACGGGGAAGTCATTCAAAATATGTGGCGTGTGCGGTGATCGGGCTAAAAGTTATCATTTCGGCGGAATTTCATGTGACTCGTGTAAAGCGTAAGTTGTTTATTAACAATCAAAGTGATGCACATATTGAGCTGGCGCTATCATGCAATCAATTAATGACACTTCATTTACTTGACACGACTTCAGACTTGATGAAAGGCGCGCTTTGCAGTTATTTAAATAATCTAATTTGACAGCCACTCCTTTTTTCTCTTGTCATTAAGGTTTTTTCGTAGATCTGTTCAGAATGATGCGTACCTGAACTTTCACTGTCCATACGAGGGCCAGTGCGACATTACCATCAGTTCGAGAAAGTGCTGCCAATACTGCAGGTATGCGCGCATTCTCTAAGTGCTGAATAATGCATGGTCAAATATCGTATTGACTCTACCATATGGAATGCATTTCCATTATAATTGTCGATACACTGCAACTCAATGCTATGCAGGTTCAAGAAATGTGTGTCGATCGGCATGGAAAAGAGCTGGGTGATGACCGAAGAGGAGCGATTGCAGATGCTGAAGAGAAGAAAACAGAAACAGAAACAGCAACCGCAAAGCGAGATGAGCCCGGGCGAACTCCAACAGCAACGCAGACCGGCGTCGAGCTTGCAAGTGCTCAAATGCGACTACGAACCTGACTTGATGCAATTAAATAACCACTTGACAGTGCGTGAGGTAAGCGAGCCATCCTGAGGATGAGGTATATACGAGACGCGAAAGACCAATAAACTAAGGCGCAGGTTGCCCTGACCGGAGCCAAATATACATAATTGCGGTCAAGTGCACCGTGCACTCATTGCTCCTTGAATACTCCCTCAGGTGAAAACAATCGAGAACTTACTCAATGCATACATCAACTGCAGTCAATGCATCTCATTCAGTGACGAGCTAAGTGGCAGGCAGCAGTTGGGAGACGTTTCGCTGACACCGCGCCGAACTCAAACGGTCGACACTTTGTTCACTGCCATCAAGCAGTTCGCTCTGTTTGCACAACAATCTTTCAATGATATCGACCATGCCGATCAAGAGGTACTACTCAGAGGTGGTGTTCTGGAGATGTGCTTCGTCCGGGGTGCGTTCGTTTTCTCTACCACCGAACAGGTTCGTAAATATATACCTACATTCTGATAGTTCATTGCGAATGTGCTCTTGCAAGTCTCAATTTATCCTGTATCTTGTATTCTTTCATGCATTTGTGTGATGCATCTCTTCAGTTTGGACGGCGAGGTGCTTGTCGAGGCTTCGTTTCGGGCAGCTAATTCATATATCTAATAGACATTGCCTGTAAGCTTTCGCTTGCACGTGTTCAATGCCTCACTCATTGAACTGCGATCCACATTACTTATATACCTGTCATTACTTAACGCGCTCTCAATTGTGAGTGATCGAAGTTAATTTTTGTCATTCCATGCTCTTCGTTATGTTCCGTCAGTGCTGGCCATTGCGACCATTTCAGGCCAATTCGCCCCGTCTGTATGTGAACGACATAAGAGCGATGATCGCGCAACCACTGATCGAAAAGCACATGCACTTTATTAGAACGTTCAAACAACTGGATTTAGACGAGCCAACAATCATGCTAGTGATAGTCGTCATCTTGCTCACACCAGATAGACAAGGTTTGCGTGACAGCGAAATAGTGGCGAAGGAGCAGGAGAAATACCTGATTCTGTTGAAGAATTACATGAATTGGAGATGGGGCAGTGCAGTGTCGACCTTGCTATACCCGAAGGTATTGCTCAAATTAACTGATCTTCGCGAACTGGCCGAGGCCCACACCGACTACCAGCTGTCATTGTGCCGCGAGGAACTAGAAGAGATGCAACAAAGATTGGCCACACTCAAGATTGACACGGGCCCATCGGGTGCTCAGCTCGGTGATCCAACTGCTTCTTCACCGCCTCCATGCTGGTCATTCGAGCGCAACTTCCATCAACTTTTCAGACCGAAATACAAAGTGAATGCCGACGAAGAGCTTTCAACATCGAGTAATGGATCTGATGGATGACTACGACGGTCTGACTGATTACTGTGATTTGTACGTTGTGTCAAATTTAGGAATCATTATCAATTATTAACCAAATGAGGTGAATTCTCAATACCGGTGTTCAACTAGCATGAAGGAAAATCGCGTTCGGTATGCGTAAAAGCCATCTATTTAGTTACATATACAAAAGAAAGTTATAAGATCTCATCTCTCGTTGGGTCTCTGTGATTTTCACCTTTCTCGTTCAGTTCATTTCGTCGGACTCGATAATTTATGATTCTCGCTCTTATATGAAGAAGAAATCTGTTTGTGATACAACGTGCTGATAAAAACATTTTATTAATATGTTGACGGCTTGTTAAAGAATGCGGTAGAAGTTTTTTCAAACTTCATTGTCCATCACCGAAACAAAATCAGAAAGCATTATTTCTATTCATAACTTCTTTTCGCTTGTTATCGTGTCGAGCCGCGTTCCGTGATCGGAGGGTCCATTCTTCAACTTGTGCTTGATAAATTCGAGTAAAAAATACTGAGATGGTCAAAGTCAGAAAGCTTTGCGGCAAAGATAAATGTCAGCGATCTTCTTCTTCTACTTCAGGTATTAGTAGAGACAATGCGGCAATGCCAAATGCTGCAAAATTAGCAATTCGCCGCAGAAAGTTCAGGTCTCTAGGTATTAGGGATGCAGGCACCCTCAGATGATTGTCCGAATACTGCGCGCTAATCTTCAATCTGGAATGTCGCGCCATCCAAAACATGGCAACAAACAAATTCTTGTTATTTAACTCGTGTTTGCAGTCATGGTCACTTCGCTATTCTCTTAATCTCGAATATTGCTGCATTCTTGCTTGCGACATCTCGATCAGCAAGTTTCCACATCAATAATTCGCTCGAGCCGTAAGAATTTGACGCATTTCGAAATTCTCCATGCAAACGGAATCCGCACACGCATTTATATTGGCGCATCAAGGCTAATAGAATAGAATTCCGTTCGATTAAACCATACTAAAAAATACGTAAGAAACGAGGAAAGTCCATGATGAGGAGGAGTAGGTATGGTATTTAAGCAGTTACGTATACCGTGATTCGTTGCACGTTTAATGTTTGATGCCGAATCGAGATCGAGCGCCGAGTGGCACCGAAGGTCCAAGCAAACGAGAGTCAAAATGCACTAAACAGGTGATCAGATTGTGAGACAGACCTGAAAGCATGTTGAATCTGAGAGAATAATTTATTAAATAATTTCACTGGCGACACAACGAATCGCTACTTTACATTTTTATTTCTCCGTCGATAAACGTGAACTGAGGTGTCTGCCTTCAGTGTCTGCCTTCAGTGTCTCTACATCTACACCGTGAGTAAAGTACGCTTGTTGGTGACGTACAAACTCTCAGAGACATTAATTAATGACAACGTCATTGGGACCGAACGGTTTATGTCAGACATCCGTGTCAGCTCCTTACTTCCATCTGCATCAGCGATCTGATCTTATCGATGATGTTGGGTTTTCTCACTGGTCTCGAGGTAATTAATCGTCCTGCAAGGGTCGTCATTCAAGAATTTGCCTGGATTTCCATCTGCATTCTTCGATCGTTAGACATCAAGTACGTATTTTACACTATTCTAAACGATTGTATCGAGTCTTGAAGGCGACAACAGGACAAGAATTCACTGAAAATGTGCTCAAGACAACATCTGGAGAGAATTGGTAACGGGCAAAAATTATTTTGGTGATAGTTAATAAGCTTGAAATTAACGGGATGAGAGTACAGCGTAAGGTAGACAAAACTTGGTTTTATGACTCTCAATCCGTTTGACCGGTACAGGAAAGTAGAAGACCAACTCGATCCGTTTCGCGTTACGTCAACTTCCAAATCGATGCGCGAAAACGAAAATAAAAGTCTAACAGTCGACGCGTTCATTCAGTTTTATTTATTGTTTGTTCGTTCACAAGTTCCGATCAATTCCTCGGTTAACAATTAACAGTTGCTATCCGATTGTGAAACAGCGAATCTTCCGATCAAATCGGAATCGGGCACACATTATTTGGTGCTTGATAAGTCTCGTTACTGCTAATTTGATTCAAGCGATTTGCGGCGACCAGAAATTAGTTTGGTTCGATCCTGATTGGATCGCACAGATGGACTCGTTTCAGGTGCCAGACTGATGCGTTTGGCGAGTTTCAGTAATGCAGTAGCGGTGAGGCGCGTTTTCTGGTAAGCAGCAGGTGTTAACTGCGATTTGAGTGGTGTAGTTCGCGTCCAACCGGTCAGATGTATTCATTCTCGATTTGCTCAACGTCTTCAATAACCTTCGGTACTTGGCCTTCTCTTACAGCCTGCTCTTCAGCCTTCCGTTTGCAGCGCAACGAGTCCGCGTCGCCATTCTTTTGACTGATATCGGCCAGGTAGCCCGAAAGCACTTGCCGATGATTGAGAGAGCAGGTGAGACTAGGAACCAGGGACAAAATTTGAGAATGATGACAACGCGTCAGATTGTTGTGATGGCTCTCACCTGATCGCGTCGCCCTCTGTTGAGCGCCGCATCCGGTTTGTTGCGTAACCGTAATTAAAGATTAAGTGCACCTCACCTCATCTCTTATCGGGACCTTTTATCGGTACCCGACCACTGATTAAATGTACACCATGTAAATGTGGTCGCAATGTGATGGTGATACTTGTCAGATGAAGACAACAACAGCTAGTGAAATGATGCCACGAACCTGAACTGCCCTTTGTCAGTCATGATTGCTGCTCTTCCCCAGTTGAGCTCATTGTCAGATATATCGCGTCATCAATGTTCGTTCATATTGTTACCCAACTCGTTCCCTGTCTTCTCCGTTCCCGAAACAAAACCGGCCAGGTTGACTGGTGACTGTGAGTGATGACAACGGTCGATACGAACTTGGACGGATCATCATCGCCATCGTCATCGACATCCTCGCATGGACCTGGCTTGTCTCCCTCGTCCAGATTGCATTCTCTCGATAACGGCAAGATGGATACCTTTACCGATACCGATGTGGCGACCAGCAATGGGTACGCAACGAGAGAGCGGCATAATGATGGTGACGGTGCGTTTCCTGATGCCAGGGAGGCATACATTGACGGCGAGGTGGTCGATGGCGTGTTTCCCACAATTAATCGCACTTCACCATTCTTCACCTTGCCGCGTCTGCTGACAGGTCGTGCGAAGACGCGGTGCAAGCTGAAAGCAGTGATGTGCACCACTCACGATGCCCGCGCCAACTGTATCGCTGAGCACCCCGAAAGCGAGCAGAACGGATCGATCAACTGCGACCAGCAGTCACTCTTGTCTGCCTCGTCCCTACCATCGCCGACCAGGGCATCAAACAGGAGCGCAAATTTCAACAAGGAGAATTTCTTCATGCGCCTGATGCGACACTTGTCAAGCAATAGTCAGCATCGGTATTATCAGGAGCACGACGAGCATGTCAAACGAGGCACGACGTTTCCAGGATCGATTTCCAACGGGGACATCTGCAGAAGTAATTTCGTGGCAACGACGACGATGACCGACTCTCAGAAGCGATCTGACGTACAATGCCCTCTAAACAACTGTAATCACAGCTATCACTGTTACGGTGACGGTGAAATGGCAGCCGTCTGCGGAATTAAAAATCATGGCAATACGTGCTGGATGAACGCCATCGTCCAGTGTCTGAGCAACACGGACCTGCTGGCTGAGTACTTAGTCATGAATCACTACAGGGTAAGTCAACGACCACTGTAATTACAATCTACAGTGCAGATCTGCTTGCAGGTCGACCTCTCGCGCCACAACAAGCTGCATTCTCGCAAGTACGGGACCAAGGGCGAAGTGACCGACCAGTTGGCGTTCCTGCTCAAATCGCTGTGGTCATGTCAATACACGTCGGAAATCTCCAATAAATTCAAGTTGCTTGTAGCCAAGTAAGTACATTCTTACTGCTGTTAATCGTCTATTGAGTGATACGTGGTCGCACTCAACTGGCCTTAATCCTTAATTCGCGCGCGTCGTCCATCGAATCTTTTTGTATTCTTTCATATTGAAATGTAATCTCTCTCTTATTTGAACAGGTATGGTGCTCAGTACGAGGTTAGATTCGACGAGTTTGACGACTGTCGAAATATGAGCACTGACCTGACCACTCCGATTTGATTCTTTCAGGGAAATGAGCAACACGACGCTCAAGAGTTCCTCCTCTGGTTGCTCGACAAAGCGCATGAAGATCTAAACAATGCGACCAAGAAGAAGTACAAAAACAAGTACAAGGTAAGTGTGCTTTGGTGGTTCGGGTTCGGTTCAGCGCTAATGTAAATGTATAACTCGCTCATTACTTAACTGCTCGTATCGTCGAGTGTTTACGATCACGGTGATGTTTGATGTTTGATGGTTTGAATCGCGAGTGTGGCATGTCGTCTGGTTGAAGTAAACTTTATGACCGTGTATTATAAAAGTTTATGTGTTCTCTCTCAACACTTTTATGGGTGCAGCGCATTTTTATTGATTATCCATGAAAGGCTCATGAGTGGCAATGTCTTGATACGGAGGAAATTTAGCTAAATCGAACCG
>JAGGCA010002325.1:9156-19384 GCA_022876805.1 Osperalycus tenerphagus | reverse complement strand
TTGGTGAGACAACACATTGATGAGAAATGAGCTGTGAAACATTTCAATGGACAAGTCCCGATTTATCGATTTGTTCATCTTCACTGCCGACCCTTCTTGTTTTCAAACTTATTAAACAAAGTTCGGCAGTGAAGGTGAACAAATCGATAAATTGGGACTTGTCTATTAAAATGTTTCACCGCTTATTTCTCGTGAACCTGTTGTCTCACTAACTTCATACTTATACATATTATGTCACATGTTATGGTCTACATTTATGCAGAAAACCATCGAAATCAAACAATGTACTTATTTTCACTACCTGTAAGTAGTGAAACAAATTTAGCAACGTGAATGAGCGTCGGACTGTTCCAAGTATTTTCGTAAAAGAGTTCACTGGCGCTGAAAACTGTGTTACATATTTATTGCTCTGTAAATTAGATTCGTATACACAAAGTTTGCAAATGGAAATCAAGCTTACGAAATGATACACAAAAAGAATTGTGGTTATAATACGTATTCGTAAATATTTGTGGTTGTGTATTCTTAACGATGTCTGTGAACTGCGAACATCTCGCATTTCTTGTCGTGCACATGAAATATTTACACGAAATATCTATCTAACGATACAAACGATGATTGATATCTATTTATATTTACACGACGGCGACACATTACTTCCATTGAGAACGACTAGCATGAACTAACGATAAGAAATCTTCGATCGCATCGTTAAGCAAACTCGACACTGCAACAACATGAAATAAATCTCGGAACCATCCGAGGAGGTGTTAATGATAATCTCTGTTTCTTGAAAGCCATCCTGGCATCTTCCATCTGCCATGACCACACTCGAACGAAATGCTGCGATTCCCAGGCTAATGATTGATATAATCACAGGCGTGATGAATCGCGAGGCAGAACGGGACTAGTTTGAGATGATGCCCCGAATATGATTAAAGCGCTAATGATGATCGCTCTGCCGATTGCCATTTGTCATTTGCATAAGCAGCGATCATTTAAATGTAGAAATAATTCTCGTAGTCATTGAACGACGGTTTCAGGGTTGGCGAGTGCATCATCGACGAGCTCACTTCGTCTCTGGTGTTCAGTCGGAAGGTGACATTTCCCATCGAGTCCAAGGATTTTGTCCACGGCAGCTAAATATAAATATAAATATGAAATGAATATTCACGAATCAGTTTGATAATGGGGTTCGTGTTAGCTTACTTTTCTCTTCTGAACTGTTTCGTCATTGACTTTCCTGAGTTGGAAGACGAACAGATCGTGGCTCGGCCACTCGGCTTGTATGGCCAGCGGTATATCTTTGTTGTGCAATTTTCGTTCATCTGCAAGCATGAATAATGAAGACAAATCGTGTTAGTGTCGTGTTTGGACATGTCAGAGCATAACGAAGAACATTGTGTAAGACGAGCGTGTCGGGCACATCTCAACTTACATTTCCGAGAGGGACACACTTCGTATAGAGCAAACTTTGATGGTCTTTCATCGGAGTTATAGCAATGCAGCAGCAGCTGAATGAGCTCTTCGACGCTCGTTTGGTCTGACAATAACAGGCTCTTGTAAAGTGACTATGAATAGGACGAAGAGAGAAAAATTCCAATAAAAATCTGTGCTCAAACTTGCAAGCCTTACTTAAATTTCGCCATTTGGTCGCGCTCGCTGCCTGTCTGTCTCTCGGATTAAAACATCACGCATACAGTCATGACACTTACTCCAAACATTACACAACTGTCGTCGACTTTCACCAGCCCACCCCGTCTCGTCATCAGAGTGAACCTGGAAGCAAAGAACGAGTCTAAAATCTTTGGAACAACAAATCACGTCGAGAAATGTTTTCGTTATCGCTTCTTATGCCATTTAGCTGGCTTGCTTGTCGATAAGCCATCGGCGTGTCTCTGTGCCTCACTTACTTGAAATCGTTTTGAGGGTAACAAGCCTGCAATTGAGCTGGACACGCATCATCGTCTAAGACCATAACACTTCGAATGGGAATACCTGGCATTCAAAAAGAATGTTATGTGAGTTAGTTTAGTTTAACGAGCTCTCTGTAGAGAAGATTGCAAAACACACCACATGGAGGAGGAGGAGGAAAAAGAAGAGTAATTAAGAACTGAGATCATATGCACGATGGGAGAGTCGCTTGAGAAAAGATGCCGCGCTATGTATCTCAAATTAATGGAATTTCGCCTCTCAGGCTCGTTTGTTACTGAAGATGGGCGAGAATTTCCACAGACTACCAGTTTTGTCGGTGTTTGGTCGACAGTTTTTCTCTGACGCTGATAAAGTACGACGACAAGAATTTGCATCCTTTTGGGTGGGAAACGTTTTGCCAACATGTTCGTAAGTGAAAAAATGCTGCCGAAACTATATTTACGAGTGACGTTTTGTGACCCAAAAATTGTTCGTTCTCTCGGCGACGACGACGACGAGTGCCATTAAGCTCGGTTAATTTCCGAAACATTTCAAACACTAAACTCAACTAACACAAAGTTAGTCACTCTGCAAAGTTTGATTGCAGTTCTGGAGCCGTTTCTTCCTCAACGATCTCTCCCTCACTGTTACGATAACGTCGCCAATTTTATGTCTTTCTCGCTATTTACTCAACTATTTCGCGTTTCATTACTGTCGCAATTATGTTGTCTATTGCCGGTCAAGTAAGCAATGAAATGCTTTGTTTGATCATCAGATTCAATTGACAATTGTGGTCGTCAACCTCGCACGTCAAGCAACTCACCAGTATTACGAATCCAGATTTCCATCGTCAAGTAAAATAAGTTGGGATCCCGATGCCTGAGACGAAATTTATTCAATAGCATCCGGACGACGTCCCTGCTGGTGGTCTGGTGACATATCGACAGTGTTTTGTATTCGACGTCCGCACAGATGACGCGGGCGTAAACTTTGATGACAACCTAAATGGTGATGATGTGAAGAGAAGAGGAGTGAGATAAGATGTCGGGAACGCAGAAAGAAATATGTGCAATTAGATGTAATCTCAGTCATCTTTTCGCAGAACAGTTCGCACTTGTGATTATATCTGTCGACTGGAGACCGGAAGGATGTGACTTTGAGAAACTGGCGAGATCACAGAGTGGTGTTAGTCTAGTCGAGTGCAATCTGAAAAATCGTTGGAAGTCAGTTTTCCGTAATGCAGTCATCGAGATCAACACGGCGTGAAGAGCAAACGGAACCAAGCACTGAATCGCTATGACAATATGCCATTATGAATGATGCATTCATTAATTTGGCACCGATTTGCGAATTCAGCGGAAGAGGTGGGCGACCGTACTCTGTCTATATGCGTTTGATAGACCGTAAACTCGGAAGAGCTGCGTATTGAAATGATTTACTCTACCGGTAGATGTGTATTGTCCGCTGTCCTGTTTCATGACAGCCTTTGTGTTTGCCTTCATGTGTTTCCGGGAACCTCAACCGCACTGTCACAACCGACTTCAAATCAGGTTCCAATTAATGTTTGCTACGTTTCATGCAAATACATTTTCGCGAAATCCAAATGCCGCAAAATTGAATCAAAGTAAATGACATTAACTTGACCATCATCATCAAACGCAGTAAAGCGTTTCGCGCCATCATAAAAATTCCCCTAAAAACTATTACAATGCGGCCATAATTCATTTCAAATTGATGTAATTTCATGACAGATGACGCCGAACTGGACAAAAAGACGAAGAGAGACGCAGTAAAATGGTGATATTGAATTGAAAAGAGAGATATCGCATAATTTTTTATGGATTTATATTAATAGTGGCGGTCGCCATTTATCTCAATTAATTTTCTTTATCTTTCCGCTTGTCAGATGAGGTAATACGATTGAAATCGAATCGAACCACTAGGTACAAGCTCGACTGGCTCGAAATACCAAATTATTCTTTGAGAGGCGTTCTCCACAATGCACTACATAATGAAATAGGTTATCAGACAAGAGATCGAGATTAGCATCGACGAAACAAGAACTGTGCACGAAGGTGCGCTCCGCACAAAGGAATGAGTCTGGCAAAATTCATTTCCAAAATTATATGCTCATGTAAAATAATTGCCCGGAGATATCTGGCCGCGCTCGATGTGAACCAACGTAATGAGTCAATGAATGGAAGTCACAAGAGTGACAGTAAATATGTGAAAAATAAGTTCAAGTTGAAGTAGTCCGACAGAAGTCCAATAGAAGAAAGTGATGAGAAACGATGAGCGGGTATCTGAGTAGAAAACAGTGATTGGAATAATGATGATGGCAGCAGACTCACTCGTTGCTCTCATTACACTCGAAACGAGACGATTACAGATGCCAGTGAGAGTGTTCTCTCATGGGCGAACATTCTCTTTGTCTTGCTTGCTTTCAATGCATTTTCACGAAACACGAAATGCTTGCAGATGTGAACAGAGACGAGCCCTACTTCATGCAAACCGTGTTAGCCTTAAACAAGGAATCTGGAAGTGCTTTAACGGAGAAGGAGAGAAGACTCGGGACCAAACCCTCGGAGCGGTTCGTCGCTGAAATATGAGCCATCAAATAACTGCGAAACCGAAGCGAAAACATCAACAAATACTACTCGAAACTGGCTTCTTAGCTCCTTAGCTTCTTAGCAAATCGGTGAGGAAAACTGTGAACGCGAAAATACACACACACACTTTCTGCGCTACCGAATTCAGCCGTCATTAATTCGCGATCAATGGTTCGCGCCTGAAAATCGTGACCATCTAGAGCAATTTCAGTCAGCCGAGTTCCTCTGCTGCGCCAAAATTCGTGCCATTATTTTCTGTTCGCTCGTCCCGTCATTTAATAGATTGGCTTCGGAAATGCTGATCCGCATCAGAAATCGTGATTGTAGAGCGGATTTGATGTGTCAACACTGGCTGTGGATGCGGGTCTTTCGTTTCCTTTCCTAGACCTCTGTCAAATTGGTGATGCGATGCGGACTTGATGTGTTCACCGGCCAATTATTTACCTCCTCAACATAATTTTATGTCAGCGAGCGAGCAGTGAGCGAAATAAAATGAGAACGATGACACGATGTAGTTGATGCAATTTTACACAGATGTGATCGCACAATGACTAGATGAATTAGAGTCAAATGTCAAAGTAAAACGCAATTTTCTCGGTTCGTGCCGCGAATCAAAGAATAGAATTCTGTGAATTAGCATCAAAAGAATTCTCGTTATTACAGGCAATCACAGCATTGTGACTGCGACGCTTTCTAGCCGAGAGCGACAAACACACTGTCGAGCCGCATGCATATCATTAGGTGAGTATACAATTTAGTAATTTCGTCCAGGGTCTGGACTCCACGCTAACCGTCATTTTGCTATTTCAGGAGTTAAGTTGACCCGCAAAACACGCAATTATCATGCCACACTAATTTCACTGCATGGACGAAACATGGTACAGGTCCAATTAGGAGAACCAAATCAGGCAACAGACAGACAGACCATTGATAACACCTTGATTAGAAGTGCACAAGTTTAGCGAGCGAGAACCATGTGAACGCTTGTCATTGGTCTCTTCCATCTATTATGTGAATGATGATTAATTAAAACACAAACTACCATTTTCGAGTACTCCAAGTGGCGTTTGACACGAAACTCAGCACTCGAAGTCTTGACACAGATTGACACCAATTTGAATGCTCTCTAACCGTAAGAACAGCGAGTGGTCTCGTCATGCACTCGTAGCGAAATTTACGAAATTATTCGGATGCGCGAAGACGGGTTAATAGCGAAACAAGGAAGAGGAAGGACATTAATGAGACAGCAAAGAAATTCGCATCACATCGCATCGCGTATCACATCACGGCGGTGCGCGTACTTAAAGAATTAGTGAGTTAGACAACTACGAGGATTAAGGAGTTAATTGTGTGAAGAGAACCCACGACTACATTCTGATCTGTGCGTTTCTCTTCCTTT
Source organism: Osperalycus tenerphagus (assembly GCA_022876805.1). Classification (NCBI taxonomy): domain Eukaryota; kingdom Metazoa; phylum Arthropoda; class Arachnida; order Sarcoptiformes; family Nematalycidae; genus Osperalycus; species Osperalycus tenerphagus. Next base: position 13,462 of record JAGGCA010002325.1, on the reverse strand, counting down.
CTTTTCCTTAATCGCGATGATATCTATGTAGATGAGTCTCGAGTCACGCGTTTCTTCTCACAGCAGTTTCTTGATCACCTTTCTCAGCCTCACCTCTGCACTTTTAATTACACGCGGAACATTTTCCAGCGACGAAATTCCTCCAAGTACTTTCACGTCGTCCTTGCTTCGAAATAGCTGAGAGAGATTGACATCATAAAAACTAAAGCTAGGCGTCATTAAATAAATTAAAAGCTCTTTGGGCCACAGTTAGAGCCGAAAGAACAAAGCCAAACACTTTGTATGATAAGTTGCACCGTCTGTGATTTGAGACTAGCCATACATCAAATTCAAAAAGCAGGCATCAGGCACAAGCAGAAACAGTTCAGCGACAACACTTTCTGGCAATGTTACTGTTCAAGAGTTACATGTTGGAGCTCGGAGTTTGACTTGGAAATTTCATGTCGATGGTATTTGTGGTGCGTGTGTTGGGCAAAGTTTTGCTTGCCACGCTCCGCTGCCGAGAAGGAATCTTTTAATGGCTTCAGCTTTGAGGTAGCCAAGTAAAGAAGTGGCTGAACAAGTGCCCAGATTGGCGTTCGTCCGAATTTCGTCTGTCGGCTGCATCTTGCTCGGTGTTCGGCATCGACGATGAATGATGCGATCCACTCGCTTCATTCACTACTCGCCTCACTACTCCTCTAATTTTTTTCTCGCCGTTCATGATTCTGATCCACTTTCACTGTTGCGTATCGAGTCATGATTAGAATTCGAAGTGAGCAGAGTGCATGTGAGACGCATTTCTTGACGGGCAAAAAGTGATCGCGATTCACAAACAGCACGAGGCGTGTCTGAATCGAAACATTTTCGGCATCACTTCACGGACTGCAAACGAACATCATGATTATCTTTGCAGAGAGCAAAAATTTTGCTGTTCTGTTCCCTATTGACTCAAGTTGGTGGTGCCAAAATGCGCATTCCAACCAACCGTGATGCATTCCACTTGTTGTTTGTGTTTGCCGATACTCGGCGTGGTCTTATTTACGGTGTGGTCCTGAAAGCATAGAAATTGCCTCGAGTTGCTTGGATGAAGGGCAGGTGCCAAAGTGAAAAGACCAGTCAAGGCTCACGGCCATTTCTTTTCACTTTCGCTAAATCTACTATTCGTTGGGCATCGCCTTCAGATGACCACGAAGTTCTTTCTTTTCACTTTATTCCAAGAAGTCCATGTTAACTTGGACGCGGCCATAACTTGCGACAACATCGTTTCGAGGACATGTCTTGTTAGGGGTACGGACAGCAGTAAGTGCTAAAAGTAGGAGGAATCAAGTAGCACAAGAAGGCCGCTCTCGACGAAAGCACCAAGACGGATCTGCGATAAATCGTTTCGAGATTGATCTTTCAACGGGTGAGAGTACTCGCATCGGCCGGTCTCGTGAGAAAATCCATCCACCATTCGAAGCCGAAGTCGATCATTGCAGTTCTATCCGATCGTCACTACATGCCGACAACTAATTTTCTTTTGCCATTCGAATCACATTATGACATGCATTTTCCTCGCTCCAATCGTCTCCACTTATTTCGTGGCACTGGTCTTTCTCGACTTGCACAACGATTAATGGACCACTCCTCTCAAATTGTTCATGTCTCAAATGGTAGAAGATGCACAGCGATCTTTGCGAATGTGACGAATGAAGCGACGAAAGTATCTCGCATTCGAACCAACGCCGAGCAGCATCATCATTATCATAAATTGTGATTGCAATGCCCACGAGGTATAAAAACTAATAATGAAGTAAACCGAGAGGACCCTCTGTTAAAGAGACACCATGACGATCATGGTCGCTGTGCTGCATCATTTTTGTGCCTGAAACAAAATTCATTTCCTGTCGACAGAAACTTTCGAACTAAACTAAAGCAACAACACAGATTGCGAGATTTCGGCATTGAGAAAGAAAATATAGATTCTCATAATGAATAACTTAGTTCTCGGAATATTTATCATAAAATTCAATTACTTCGTCAGACCTGCGCTCGTCGACGAGGAAACGGGGAGCAGATTTGCATTGATATGCATAAGTATGGCCAAAATTCGAATAATAAACTATTCATACTTGCCAACAACGTGTCGACGCTTGTTGTGTTACACTGTAGGTAAGTGTCAGAAAGTATTATGGAGACAACGAAATGCACCTAAAGGCTATGCGCACCGCGTCCTGTAATTACAGCCAAATATGTTAATTGATAGTGACGAGACTCGCAACAAAATTCTGGTTACCAAACTGCACTACGTCTGCAATGCCTATGCCACTGAACGTGGTAGTTGAGCCTAGCAAGGTAGTCCTTGCCACAAAACAAAACAAAGCAAGTGGACGTTCGACTTGTAAATACAGATAATAGAGATGGGGAGGATGGCAGAATGGCAGGATAGCGAGCGCCTGAAATGCCGCGAGGCCATCTTCCTCTGTCCAGTGATGTGTGACAAGTGAACCGTTCGGGCTGACGAGAGGGACAAGTGCGAGTTGCGAGCCGTCGTTTTGCGTTCTGTTAACAACGAGCCCTCTTCATTAGTAGTTAGCCTCTCCCTGTTTCGACCATAGAATAGTTAAGACATTAATCAAGAATGCAGTGCGCTCTCTTCATCCTCGCCGTGCCATCGCCACTTGGGAATTTCGAAGTCATTATAACTCACTGCATAATAATGTGTTGCGAAGACAACAAATTTCAATTCATGCCGGTCATAAAATTAACATTCCGAACAATGTCGAATGCACCGACTCGGGTCAATCTAACACTAGCCCAGTTTGGATGCATCTGACGAAGTTCGCATATCGATACTAAATTCAGTAGTTCTAAGCTAATGGATTGCAAGCAAATGGAATCATCACGAACGAAAGACTTAAAATTGATGGCCAATTACAGCACAACTATGTTATCCGTTCAACGTGAAAATTACCGATTGCGATTCCAGATTGGGTGCCTTGAGGCGCATTGCGCCAAACACTTTCACGGGTTTCCCATGACTCGATCGCGCTGAAAACGCGAAATGTGACGCAAAAGCTGCGCTTCATCTTCATCTGATATACTTTCCCGAATATACGGGCACCATCGATGGAGTGACACAAAAGCCTCACAGCTACGGAAATAGGTTGTGTAACGAGCAAGAGGAAATCAGTTGCGGGGATCGTTTCGGATGAGTGCTATCAGAATGATGATGACGAGGGACGAGGGATAGCGAAAGGATGTTGTTGAAATCCCCGAATCGTCCCAACTTTCGTGCCAGTTATGCAGTGACGATAATTAAATGAAATATATCCGTTTCATTGCCTGACACTCGCCCCGTCTGCAGCCATGATATATCGACCTCTGCACGACACAATACCAAATAAATTAACGACAATATCAAGGACTGCGAGTATATGCAATGAAGTGAGTCTAGAATTCCGACTCTGAATACCAGCCTCTTGAGTCTCGAGTAAAAAGTCTGCCTCATATTTCGGATTCGAGCTTATTTCAATTGCTTGAAATGTAAATGGCGAGACTTTTTTTAATTCGCGTGACTGCAGCCGATAATTAGCCAAACATCATTTTGAATTCAAGAGCGCCCACCCTTGACGAGACAAAGGCAAACGACCAAAGACGACGACATGACAATTGTGGTGGCACTAAACGACCATGAAACAAACACATGCAACACGAATATGAACAAAAATCGAGTACAAGAATGGAACAGAGCAAACAGCAATAAGTTGCTCAACCACTGAACGAACGTGTTTAATTGGAATGCAAGTGCACTTCGAAGTGTGTCTCATCAACTTAAGTACTCTCAAGTCTGCCAGATTTTCTCAATCTATTCATCACTAAATGAAATGAAATTAGTTGCGTGTCTTGCTTACTATGGTACAGTCTTGATATGAAAATCGCGTTTTGAACAACTCGCACGGCGTGTCGGTTCATTTCTCGGTGTTTGGCCTCGGCTTTCGGCGAAATTATCGCGCTGCTTGCATGCGACTGGCAGCATGCGATAAAAATGAATACGTAACTATTATGAAGTGTATTTATATGCGAGTGTTTCGTTTTAGTGCTAGAGACCTCACAATGAGAATATTTTGCACAATGTCGATTAAGAATGAGTGATCGCGCCGTGGATGCCTATTAGATATTCCCTATTAGATATTCAAGAAAGTGGCATCGTTGTTCTTTACGTCAGAAATTCGCTCGCAAAAGAACGCAAATTCCGGACTTTCAACAGCTCCTTCGCATTCCATCTTGTCTCTCTTACTCCCAAGATCGTCTTATGATTACAATTTGCCGAGAGTTGTGCATA
>JAGGCA010002320.1:0-13890 GCA_022876805.1 Osperalycus tenerphagus | reverse complement strand
CACAACATGAGCACAACATGAGCACAACTTGTGTCGCACTACAACTTAGGGACTGAAGTGGCCCAAACGACGTCAAGCATCTATCAAAACGAGGACGAGTCAGTCTCGATATATTCCATCGAACTCATCGGACTCGCAATCGATGCGGGAGAAGTAAAAATTCATTTCGTTTTACTGACATCAACACTTCAATAAATATATTTAATATATTTAATTCTTCGCGATTAGTGAAAAAATTTTATGATTAAAGTAAATCGATTGAGCAAAAGAGAAAGGAGTTTAAATGCTTAAAATAACTTAATTTGGTTTCGAAAAGACGAAAACCTCTCAGAATATGTGTTCCAACCCGATACTTCGTGTATCGATACATGCGTCGAACTCAATATGTTAGAGATTTTTTTACCATCAGCACGCAACTCATACTAATCTTAGACCAGAAATATGTGGCTTTGGTTGTGTGAATACAGAAGAGCTCACTACTGCTCTATGGACTGGTTGAAAATTTGAGAATAACTTATTAATGCAATCACATTCCGTCGAGGATGGAGAGAAAGATATGACTTCGACAAATGTACACGTTTCGAATGGCAGAGCTCCATATAAATCCAGTTTTTTATTCTTATTTAGAAATCTGTATCGTGCCCTCGAGTGTTGATCTCCTCGGATGGCATGCAGTGTCATTGGCAGTAATAATTGTAAATAATTGTAAATAGGTGTGATGGTTGTCGCGCCGTCGTCCGTTGTCCGCTTAGCGCGTGCGCTAAACATGCTAAAAATGTCTGCTTGCTGTTTGGATTTCAGTTCGAATTTCGATCACACCTCAAGTTCAACTACCGCCAAGTCCATCGAGGACAGCTCCGTGACCGCGTAGTTCTCGTCGGTCAGGCGACGATGGGTGCCCGTCAGAGCACGACAAACGTGACTGGCACCGCGACAGGCAGTCCTCGAGCGGGCGACGCACCAGGACAGGGACACGGACACGGGACCAGTCTGGCGTCATCGAGCGCGTCCCGGTCGACCAACGGAACCGATTGGCGACAGAGAGCCAGAAGTCTGTCCAGCGTCATGAATGGGACGTCGAACGTACAAGCCATCGGTGTGCCATCGTCGACTGGTGGTGGTTCGTTCGGGTTCGGGTTTGGTTTCGGGTCGGGCGAGCCAGATTCTGACGGGAGCGGAAATGAAGACGGTCTTGGATTGTTCTCGCTCGGACGCGTCTTCTCGGCCCACTCACTTCCTTCGCAATTCGTCCCATACAACGGTACGTCGTTGACCCGTTTCGTCGACAATATCAGTGGTCTCGTTATCAGCTGTTTATTGTCCGGACACTCGGGTGATGATGGTGTGTTGTCTCCGCCACAATTAACGCATCATCATCACCAGAGTTTCATCGCCTCTGCAATTGTGTTGTTGCCACAGAAATGCTCTCGGGGCATGAGTGTCATGAATAACTTTTCGTTTCAATGTTAGTGCGTCACAGTTCCCATATCGAACCAGTATAACTAAGCACAAATTAATGCAATTGCCATCGAGTTCCTCTCACTAGCCACCACTCGAGCATGATGATTTGTTTGTGTTTATGTTGTCGCTCGCACCATGCTTGTCGATATACAGTATATTAATTTTTGCATTACGCTTTCGCCAGGAATTAAGTGTCCTGTGTGCAACAAGTGGATCCTGCGAGATGACGTCGAGTACCACTTGGTGATTTGTCTCACCAAGCCAAGACTGTCCTACAACGGTAATCAATCATTGTTACTTACTTTTGATTGTACTTTAAACGACGGTGATGTTTCTGTGATTATGGACACCGTGCGGGGGTGCATTCCTGTCTCGTCTCCGTACTGACCGATGGCTATTTATTTACGATTGTCATCTGCAGAGGATATCTTGACGGAAGATAAGGGCGAGTGCGTCATCTGCTTAGAGGAGCTACAACAGGGCGACACGATAGCGAGGCTTCCATGTCTGTGTATATATCACAAAAGGTATGAAACGCACATTGACTTCCCTGTCAGTCTCATTTTATTTCGTAATATTTCGTAGTAACTTTTGTTTTGTCTCGCTCTGTCACGAGACTCATTTCGTCATTGTTCTCTTTCGTTTCCCGCAGCTGCATCGATGCCTGGTTCGAAGTGAATCGCTCATGTCCCGAGCATCCCTCCGATTGACAATTAACGATTGACGATTGAAACGCTTACTTGGCGCTTTCCGTAATTACACTACACAGAGGTTCTGTACACTACTTGTGTAGAGAATTCGGTCCAGCCAACGAGTCCAGTCATCGGCAATTTCACAAACTTCAGTCACTGGACTCAACGGACTCGTGAATGCTCCTTTTTGCGAAGTGATTCATTGCTATTTACACAGCCAATTGTAGAAAGAAGACACGTATTAAGTGAACTGAAAACTAATTCAACCGAGTCACGCTGATTGTTAATATTGTTGACGTTTTTACGTAAGAGTTAACTTATAAAAGTGATGATCATCCAACCAATGACCGACTGCTCCGTTCGCTCTCACTTCCATCACCATTGATACACAGTGAGATCACTTCTTCGTCCTACATAAGCATTATTAGCACTTTATTTTTGATTTGATTATACTTAAAAACATGAGAATCGTCGAACGAGGTGTTGGTGATGGTGACGCGAACTCTATTTTAACAATGTTTGAGAACGGCGTTGACATACGCATCTATTAATTAATCGTGAGAATCATTTTTATCCTTCTCAGAAGTGAGCAAGAAGCCTAACTGCTAATTGCTAATTGCTAACTGAAACAACTCGAACTCGACTCATATAAGGGGCCACTTGCTCAGTGACTTTTTCATCTTGTGGTGAGCGTCGGCAATGGCCAGAGTTGCTTGATGCACTTTCCGGTAAATTTTCTCGCCTTCCAGAGTCTGGAATACGAACATTCCCTCGCCAGTAGCGCAGTGCCTGCGTACATAATTTAATTGATCGAAATGGTCAGCGATCATAGGTAAGTGATTAAGAATGATTAATTAGCAGCCGGCAGTGATTACCTCCCCGCTTCGAATGTGAACTTGCTCGGATCACTTCCGTATCTCCTGAGTGCGGTTAGAGGCCAGGCGACCAGCTTGAGCTTGGTATTGGCGACGTCCCAAAGGTAAATGTTCTCATGCGTCACTTGCAGAAGACAGTCACCGAAAATATCGAGTTTTGGTGTCGGTAATAAATATACACGAAACTGTTCTTGCAGTTCCTTCTGTATGCCGGGACTGAGCACGTCAGGCTCTCCTGTCACCAGCGCCGGCAAGAGACACTCCTGGATCAGGAGTTTCACCCAAGAGTCTGCATCCATATCTGATATGGACATGGAAAGTGGACAATGACAAAAACTCGTGCATCTAATGATGAGCGGCCATGCAAATCTTACCAGAATCACAGGCAAAGCACATTTGTAGACCATCTTGGAAATTGAGAGTGAATGAATGTTTTCTGCTCCAAACTCGAGAGATGGAGGCCACATTGATCAGAATGGCGGTCTTATGTTGATTTGCCCCCCTCGCGCCCTTCTCATCTCCGTACTTTTCCAGTCTGCACGGTCCCGAACTTGACGCGCGTCTCAGGACCAGCCACTTCTTCTGCCAAATTCCAATTGTTCTGCTCTTGCATCTCGCGTATCCTTGCTTAACAATATCACTGATATCCGTGGCCATCGCAGAGGCCACCAGAACTACACTTAATGGCGTAAATTACATGGACACCAATGAGAGTGAGTTAGGCGGTTGGACGGTGGACGGATTGGAATGCGAGTTCCTCTCACCCACCCATCACTCCTCCAGGACAGGATGGGACAAGTGTCTGCATTCAATGGGCGACGGAATGGCTAGACAATGACGGCACCTGTCTATTTGTATATGAACACCCTATCGGTGTGCCAAGCCCATCGACGTCCACAATGGTCGCTTGTTAACCTCACTTGGCATCGATTGCAGTCGATCCCGCATCGGTCACAACGCACAAAATCAGGATGGCATCACGCAAACTTTGGGACACATTTGACTCGTGACGCGACGCACGAACATTCACATCGACACTGGACGTTGACCAAGTTGTCTTGCATTTCACCGCACGAACATCGAGCCAGCATTTTAACGTCTTAGCATGTTAATGGCCATTCACCATTGCAGGACGAGTCGAGTCTATGATCTCGTCGTTTTCTGTTCTGGCAATCCGCGTTCCTGCTTTTCCTTTCAAGTTCTCTGTCTCGTCGATCTCCCTCTCCGGTCTCCCTCTCCGGTCTCGTCTTCTTGTCCCCTCTCCCCAGTTTTCTTTGCCCGAGGCGAACAAACTGCTGAACGCAACAAAAAAAATTTTCGCCCTGGGGCTCACCGTGCAAGTGTCTACCTGTGGCAGAGAAAAACGAGATTTTCTGACGCAGAGCAGGCACGGTTGAGGGCTGTCGAGCAGAGTGCATTAATGATTAAATGCCTTTAGCAATTTAGACGTGGGAAAGAGAAAAGAAAGGAAAGATGCGCAAGAACTGAACTGAACTGAACTGAACTGAACTGAACTGAACCATTATCAACGCGCGCGTTCAAATTAGTCGATAGACGGCGCTCTGAATGTGCCGAATCAACCACGTTGTCGGTGAAATTAAATCGATATTAGTTAATTGTCGCAGTAACGGAGATGAGCAGCAGCGACGAGTACGCTAGTTCGGCAATCGACAGCGATGACGACATGAGCAGCGAAAATGTGGAGGATGCAAAAGAAGATGAGAGTGAGATCGGAGAGCTCGATGCCAATGATGAGAGTGGTGACGATGACAGTGGGGATCTGCATCACCAGCCAGACATGCCAGACGATGAAGGAATCGACAGCGACGAGGACAGCCAGGATGAAGAAGTGCAAGAGATAGCCGGAAAAGCGGTGCGACACGCGATGAAACCGCAGAAGAAGAGCGGAAACGTGGCTGTCGTGGACGAGTATCAACTCGATTCGTCTGATGAAGAAGATCTGCGAAACACGATCGGCAACATCCCTGTCGAGTGGTACGCCAATTACCCGCATATTGGGTATGATTCAGAGGGCAAACGTATCATGAAGCCGCCCAAGACTGACGAAGTTGATGAGTTCCTCAGAAGGATGGACGACCCGATGTATTGGCGTACCGTCAAAGACAAACTCACCGGTCAGGGTGTGATTATCACCGACAATGATGTCGACATCATCGAGAGAATCAAGAAGAGCGCCTTTCCCGATCCGAATTACGAACCGTATCAGCCATTCATCGATTTCTTCACCTACGAAAAGATGATTCATCCCGTCACGAACAGACCCGAGACGAAGGCCAGCTTCGTTCCTTCTCTGTCAGAAAAACGCAAAATTAGTAAACTGGTGAACGCTATCAAGACATCAAAGTTTAAGCCCAAGGTGCAGAAGCCCAAAGATGAACGGTTCAAATTCGATAGCGATTTGTGGGAGAAAGAGGGAGATGCGAGGAGTAAACGGTTGCAGAGATACATCCCTGCACCGAAGGTAAAACTGCCCGGGCATGAAGAGTCATACAATCCACCGCCTGAGTACATGTTGACAAAGGAAGAAGAACAGAAATGGAAAGAACAGGAGCCAGAAGAAAGGAAGATGAACTTGATTCCACAGAGATACTCCAGTTTGCGCAGAGTTCCATTCTACCAGAATTTTGTTCAAGAGTCTTTCCAGCGATGTCTCGATCTCCATTTGTGTCCTCGCCAACGAAAGAATCGGGCCAATGTCAATCCCGAAGACCTGATACCGAAGCTGCCAAAACCGCGAGATTTGCAACCGTTCCCGTCAATGCAGTCGCTGGTTTACATTGGTCACGAGAATGTTGTTCGCTGCGTTGCCGTTGAACCTAACGGACAGTTCATCGCGTCTGGATGTGACGACTGCACAGTGAAGATATGGGAAGTTACAACAGCGAGATGCTGGAAAACCATCAAATTCACAGCGGCAGTAACTTCCATCTCCTGGTGTCCCGATCAGGTCATGTGTCTGTGCGCCGTCGTCGTCGACAAAAATCTTTACATCATCAATCCAGGCGTGGGTGATAAGCTTGTAGTCAACGCGACAGATGCGTCGTTCAAGGAGCTGCCGCCAAAACAGGACCCGAAAGCGCCGCAGGAAAAGAACCTGACCGCTGTCGTCGACTGGCAAGTGATTAACGACGACGAAGGCACAAATGCGGAGTGGCGAAACGGTATTCGATACGTCCTTAGACATCGATTCAAAATTAGACAAGTGACTTGGCACCACCGCGGCGATTACTTTGCCGTTGTTATGCCGGATGGCGCGAGCAAGTCGGTCGTCATTCATCAGTTGTCGAAGCGACGTTCACAAGTGCCATTCAAGAAGTCGAAGGACATCATCCAGTGCGTTCTGTTTCACCCAAACAGACCGTACTTCTTTGTTGCCACAAACCGAAATGTCCGAATCTACAATCTCATGAAACAAGAACTAACAAAGAAGTTGCTCACCAACTGCAAGGAGGTGTCGAGCATGGCAATTCATTCGGGAGGTACGACAATTGATCTACAAGTAGACGTTGTACTATTCGGTTCTCAAATGAATTGTCTCCTTCCAGGTGATAATATGATCGTTGGAAGTTATGACTTGCGACTGAATTGGTTCGATCTGGACCTCTCCAATAAGCCATACAAGACAATGCGATACCACAAGAAATCGATCCGACAAGTAGCTTACCATCCTCACTATCCTCTCTTCGCTTCTGCTTCCGATGATGGCACCGTCATCGTGAGTCACGGAATGGTGTACAAGTGAGTTCATTGCAATGCGCCGGATCAATGTGAATGAGTTAATTCGTTTCCTGTTTTAGTGATTTGATGCAGAATGCGCTCATTGTTCCTGTCAAAGTTCTTCGCGGGCACAAACTCACCAATGGTCTGGGAGTGACTGACTGCGTTTTCCACCCGACGCAGCCATGGATTTTTTCGGCTGGTGCTGATGCAACTGTTCGCTTGTTCACTTAAGAATGGCGACAATCTAAAATATTCATATAAAATTGTCAAGTCGGCTCTTCTGAATAAAATCAAGTCGTACGTATGATTATAATGATGATCCATATGAGCATAAAATAGATTGGTGCGCGGCGTCACTCCTGACGAGTCAGTTCGTGTCGATCCTGAATTTGCTTGTAGACTGCTTTCTCGAGACAGATGAGAAATTCGCTGAGCTCCATCGGACTTTCATCCTCGTCTGAAAACAGGGCGATAGCTAGAAACGGCAGTTTGCGTAGAGTCCTGCCGCTCAGATTGTTGCTCAATCTGACAATAATAAGATAGACAGTTTCAAAACTCGTGCAAAATGTGTTATTCCTTACTTTGCGATTTCCATCAATTTGATACTCCCGCTGAATGTTTCGATAAGAACGGGATCTCCCAGTTGATCAAGTCGCTGACGCGGCAGGATTGTTTCGTTGAATGCCACAATTTTGGACTTGACCAGTTCGACGACACATGATCGGTAAATCTCATAGACGGCTGCCGTCGACGGCAAACCGATGTACTGCTTGATGTCTGCACGATCGACGAATGCGATGTCGATCGCTTTCGTCATGTTCGATGTTGTCAGAATGACGACGTTCGGACAGCTGGAGCAGCAGGTTGATAAGCGAAAGTATGTGAGTGATGGGTTACTGGATGCACCCTGTTCTGTTATGCACACAGCAACTTACTTCTTGATGCTGTCGATTTGAGTTAACAGCGCATTCACGACTCGTATCGCATCACTTGGTTCATTTCCACTCGTCGATGCATTCCTCAAGTGTGCCAAACTCTCCACTTCATCAATCAAAACAAAAACCAAATTGGACGGATTGTCGACGTATTCTTGAATTTTGCGGAATAACTTCATCACAAGTTTGCCACTCTTCAAGACAAAGACATTAACATTACAGCAACAGTCAGGCGACTCGTGAAGCAACTCACCTCAGAAAACCACTTGGAGAACAAACTGTGACTATTGATCTCAATAAGCAGCGAGAATGCAAATCGCTTGCCGAGTCTGATGGCCAACTTTTGTGCCAGCGCTTTACACAATGAAGTCTTGCCGGTACCTGGAGGACCATGTAGAAGAACAACTTTGTTCCAAGTGATCACCTTGGAACTGACACCTTTGTCGGCGAATAAGAGTGACGTCGTCACAAAGTTGAGCAACTGATCTTTGACGTCGTCATCATAAATGAGACTCTCCCAAAGACCGTTCAATTCGGTGGCTGGCAAGAATGTGTGCCGAGCCGATGGCAAATCGCCCTCACTGTCGACGGCATCTTCATCACTGGCACAGTCATCGTTGAGCCTGTAAACGTGACAGATGAACTTTCCGTCATTGGTCGTGACGGGCAGCATTCCATCTCTGATATGGTTCCTGTGACGCGACTTGGCCACCACCACCGACGAAACGTGCCTGGTCAGCTCTTCTGGTAATTCGTGGTCAATGACCACTTCACGGGTGTCGCTGTGCATGTTGACGAGCCCGTGGTGTAAGCATGTCGTTGACAGCCAATTGGTGACCAGTTTCTCGACGTCGCCTTCAAGCAAAGTGCTGCCAACAGAGAATGGTGACATCGACACTGGACACGCATCCGAAACACTTACCTGCTGTCTTGCTGGAGAATCTCGACTTGCATCGTGCACCTGCCGGTATGGCCAGCTTCAGACATTGATGGCAGAAATGGGAACGATGCAGAGCAACAGCAAACTGATCGCAAATCGGGCGTGACTCGTTTGGCGCGCTGTCCGGCAAGGCGCCAGATTCGATCAGCGATCATTGCAACGCGCCATTCATCATGCAAGCATCCGTCAGCTTTATTTGTTTGTATTCAACTCATACAGATTCTAAACAAGTTAATTACTGAGTTAGTGATCACTGATCACTACTGATCTCTGCGTTCAAGTGCAACTTGTCATCGTTTTTCTTGCATGCCATCCTCAGAGAACAGGACTGTATCCATTTCGCATTCGTGGCGGGCTTTCGACATATCAGACAGTAATTCTGTGACAGAAATATCGAGAATCGTGATTAGGCCATGACAAAATCGACAGCAATCTAGTCGTTGCTGCATATGCAGATCGATGGCTCATCAGGTGAAGAGATTCAACGATTGTAATCACTGGAAACAGTCATTTGTCCCTATCTCATATCATCATTTGAGCCGGTAGCCAAATGTCTCAGTCAGATCCTACCTAGAAAGAGAGAAGAAGCTCATCATTTGCAGAATATGACAATACCAATTCAACGACTCAGACGAGAGTATCAGACAAAAGGAACGGAATAAAATCTTTTCATTGAGTTTCAACTGGCAAAATCGCATTCATCATGAACGATCAGAAAACGGAGACAATAAATTTAATTAAGTACCTGTTAAAGTCTAGCCACCGTGCTGCCATTTCCCATTAACCTGCAACACCAAAGAGTTATTAATGCTCTGCATTAAAAGATACGCGTCTCGTGATAGTCCAGCACTTGTTTTAATAACTACTGAACAGGAAATGCGAGCAGGTAATTATTCGTCAGACCGCTAGAGTTAGAATCATAAATTGCTTCATCGAGATTCCCACTAGCTTCTCATCATTTCAGTTACAACAAACAATAAATAAACACATACACTGCTTACCATTATGACATGTCAATCAGTGGTCCGTAACCACTGATAAATTGTATTATAAACCGTTTATTAAAAACGGTTTATCATACCATCGATAGCGTATCAGGCGTAATGTCAATCTGTAAAAGAGTACGGTCAATGTCGTTATATCGATGCGGAAAGTAAGCATACAGATGGACAACTCGTGCTTAAATCGGTCAGATAGGCTGATTGGTAATCACGAGGGATCATCCAATTATGGAAGTCGGCTTTTGGAAATTAGCTTTCATCATTGATACTTACTTTCATTAACTAAGCGAATCAATGTATTGAAACTAATTACCTTTTATTAACTCGCCGAGATCTAGCTCTGTGGTGATTCGCCTACAACAAATCCGATCATTAGGTTGATACACCATGATGACTAGGAGTCAACTGAAGACGAGAAAAAATTGAGTGGATGAACATTGACCATCGTCAGCGAGAAGATGCCCAAAGGTGCTTTCAACATTTCCTCAGGCGAGGATTGTTCCTGAAGTGGAGGACATCATCGGACGTGGACATGGACACGCGCATGTATCAGATAGAGCTAATAAACACATCATTTAAGATCAGCGATCTTGGTGGTAATTAAGTTGTCATCATGTGCGGCGTGTCCGTGCACGCGAGACCGATAACATCAAGTTGTGAGAGACAATTGATCCCGTAGTGTAGCACTTACATATCTCCAAATAACCGATCCACAGCACTTTCATTACAGGGCAAGATCTGCGAAATGAGACATTTATGAATTGCACGTGTGCTTAATAACTGAGACCGATTGTCGTCCAAGATAAACGATCAGTTAGGGGCGAAATATGCAATCACAAAAGTTCAGCTGAACTATTAAATCATCATCAAATGCAGGCAAGTGCATAGCATAGATGTCATCTCACCATTAAATGATTCTATCGTGGCCTGCTGACCACATCGAACGGGAACGGCCTGGAACAAAGAGAAAGCGGGCGTAGTCAGTGCGGCATCGAACACGTGGCATCGAACATGCAACAATTTTGCCAGGTTTCATGTCAGAGGGGAATATAGGGTTCTTGGTGGTTCAGTTCGTCGTCATTCGAACAGTCATGAGTAGCAAACTGTCTCATCATTGATGAAACCTAACAAAATTAAATTTCAACCTCGCTCGCCGCCATTAAGCAGAGGTGAAATCCCGACATGGTTCATCCTCATACTTACACTGCTCCACGTTCACGTTCATACGAGTGTCGAGTGTCCAGATTGATTGGAGTGCCAAACTTGCCAAAATCGACAACTAACAGAGAGATAATCACCGGACAGGACAGGACAGGACAGGACCAGACTAGACCGGACAGCTCTAACACGTGTTCGACTAGTTCCTGGTCAGAGGCGCCACGAGCGATCACTCTTAGAAGCTCGACGCGCGACACGTCAATCTTGAGTGCATCGATTTTCGAGTAGATACGACCAAGATGCACTCGTTCTTCACTTAGCACACCATCAGTGATGGTCCATCACATGAAAGCAAAGGTCGGTCTTCGGCCAAGAGAGACCTGAACTCAATTTTCACGAGGCTAGTCTGCTGCTACAAATGCATTTCACCAATGAGAAGCAAAAGCAAAATTTGGGGGTTACCCAATATTATTGTTCTCATTGCTGCATGCCAGCAAAGGAGGACAACACGGGCTAGGAAAGGGTGTCCACATTTAGACCGGTGACGACCACGCTGAGCCAATATCGAGCCAGGTGCCGACGAATTTACCCACTCGGCCAGCGGTTGCCACTTAAGGAGAGTTTAATCTTTCATTGATGGACATCGATTCACGCTGTTCATCTCATATTTCGACTATCCCGACACATGTTACATGCGTGCTATGGTTTTTTATGATGCTCAAGCCGAAAACGGACATTAAACTAAGCGCAGATACACGAATTTGCGAGATAGGTGTGCAAAATGAATGGCCCTTCGCGGCACCAAGCTGGAATCGAACCAGCAACCAGTAAACGAGAATGAATGAAAACCGGTTTGCTCTGGTTGACCGATGGAGGGCGCTCCTGATTGTGCGAACGATCAGGAAAAAAGGATTGTACGCAATTTTCTGAAACAATCGTTGAGGAAAAGACGAGCAGCCAGTACGAGTGCAACCGGAAAAGGAGCTCACTTCGAGTTACGAGGAACAGGATCAAATTTCGCTACTAGTACGAACAATTTAATGGAAATCACATATATATATATATTATCCATACGATAGCGCGTTCGACAAAGTTGAAGTTCTCGTCGCTCGTCGCGCCGTCTGTGATGTGCCCTCTTCTCTCTTACCTGTTTCTTCTGGCCTGCCAATTAATCGGTTTCAGGTTTAAAAATTCGCTCTTTTAGTTCCCAAGTTTCCCCTAATGACTGTTTATATTGCAGGCACGAATCAGAATTGTGTGAAGACGTCAATCGTCACTCGAAGTGGATCGCGATCGACCAACATGGATGGTGAGCCGGCAAGCAAGAGGATGACATGCAACAAGACCGACGATGGGTCACAGAACGAGGTCGTCGAGCCGACCAACATCGACGACCTGCCTAATGAGATGCTCGAGAAGGTATTCAGCTGGCTGGGCATACTGGACAGATTCGAGTGCAAGTTGGTGTCGAAGAGATGGTGGAAAGTGATCAGTGGCCAGCTGATCGCTGTCACGTCGATCGGCGACTTGCCACGATGTTGGAGAGCGCACGGACTCGAACGAGACAAACATCTGAGCCAAACAATGCTGCGTGGCATCGATCTGGCCAAGTTCCTGCCCACTCTCGTCAGTCTCAAGAGTATCGATATGGGATTCGATCTATTCGCGTGCGAATTTGGCGCAATTAGCAGCACGGATTATCTTCAGCACGTCGCTATTTGTCTTAGTTTCGATTACGACAATCTGGGCGACTGCGAAGCGGAACGAGGATCGCTGTGCCTGAGACGCAACGAGAGCCACGCACTCGAAACGCTGTCTTACAACTGTCCGAATGTCACCTGTTTCAAGTTGACCAGTTCGTGGTGCCACCGACATGAAACGGAAATTTTGCATCGCATGTTTGGAAGGTGGTCACGCTT
This sequence comes from Osperalycus tenerphagus, assembly GCA_022876805.1. Classification (NCBI taxonomy): domain Eukaryota; kingdom Metazoa; phylum Arthropoda; class Arachnida; order Sarcoptiformes; family Nematalycidae; genus Osperalycus; species Osperalycus tenerphagus. The sequence goes on along the minus strand of JAGGCA010002320.1, from coordinate 1,168 downwards.
GGAAAGGCTCGAGTTGGAGTATCACACGTTGGACAGCGGTAAAGTGAATGCGCTGCAAGCCATTGGCGAGAACATCACCGAGCTGGTTCTGGACCAGTGCCACGTCAGCAGTGGTGCCGTGGTCGAGTTCGTCTCCGATGCGCAACATCATAACATCAAATCATTGCGTATTGACAATATCGAAGAGATGGATGCACAGTTCATTCGTAGCATCGGCCAGAACCTAAGCCAACTCGAAAAACTTGACCTCTGGTTCGACGCAACGCTCTCCGACTACGGTGCCATGCAGACTTGGCGGAACTTAATCAACCTCGAAAAACTAGCATTTCATTCGCCGCACAGCGACTCGAAACGGGAGATGCACAACCAGAACCGAGCTCTACAGGTGGCCGTCAGCGGCATGAAGCGATTAAAATCATTCACGGGCACGGACATCGACAATGACGTAATCCGGGCACTGGCCGACCACTGCCCGCACCTGCAGGAGATCGAATGCTTTCAGACTGACAACGACCTGCCAGACTTGCGATATCTCGGCAACTTAATGAGCGCTGGCCTGACCTGTGACATCAAGGAGTTGTTCGTCATCGCGCTCGTTGATGGTTGCACGTCGCTCTCGCATCTCGATGTCTCAGGCAATAAACGCATCACGAATGCCACAGTTGCTGCCTGGATTCATGCCGCGTCCAGAAAGCGTGCAAAAATTAATACGATTAATGTGAGAAATACGCTCTTCGACATGCAGTCATTCGCTGGTCTAATTCCAGACAACGTCGAAATTATTTCATAGCATCAATACCGAAATTAGCGGTGCTATAAAATTAAAATTATCCATTCAGTCGTCCCCTGGCGGCATGCAAGCAACTCGTTCGAAGGCGGCGCCATTTCTAAAGTGCGCATCGAACGCCTCAAGTCGAATGTGTTCATTGCTGATTAATTAACAAGAGCTCGACTTAATTGCTGTTCACCATGTCTGATTTCGTTCATTGCAACGTCTGCTTTGCGTTGCCTTCGCAGCAAAGATTCCACCTGACTAACTGCGGACATCTGTATTGTGACAATTGTGCCAATTCGCGTGAGTAGTTACCGTTAACCCGATTGCATGATCGGTTTCACGTTTGATTCGTTCTTATTGTTAGTTGGTCCGCGTCCTGTTTGCAACATATGC